>PVIH01004828.1:0-133591 GCA_004025045.1 Sigmodon hispidus
TGATGGTGATGGTGGTGATGGTGATGGTGGTGATGATGATGGTGATGATGGTGATGGTGATGATGGTGGTGATGGTGATGGTGGTGGTGATGATGGTGGTGGTGATGGTGATGATGGTGGTAATGGTGGTGGTGATGGTGGTGATGATGGTGGTGATGATAGTGGGTGTTGGTGATGACAGTGGGTGTTGATAGTAATAATGATGGGGTAATGATTATGATGATGGTAGTAGAGATGTTGGCAGTGCTGATGGTGAAGGTATGGTAATTATGGTGATGATGATGGTGGCAATGGTAATGATGATACAGATAGTAAGAAAGGTAATGATAATGGGTAAAATACTTATAATAATGGTGACAGTGATGATGGTTACTGTGATGTGATGGCAATTATAATGATTATGGTGATGATAGTGATATAATTATGATGATGGTGGCAGTTATGATGAAGTAGTGACGATTATGGTGAGGAGGAATGATGGTGATGGTGATGGTAGTGATCATCATGAGGATGTGGTAATGATGCGATGATGTTGGTAGTGATGGGACAAGGGGGTGATGGCGATCATGGTGGGGAGGAATGATGGTGATAGCAACAGTGATGATGGTGAAGGTGGTGATGGTGATCATGGCGATGGTGTAATCATAAGAACAGTGGTGACAGACAGTGGTGATGGTGGTGGAGGTAACAATGATTGTGCTGCTGGTGACAGTGAGGATGTTGATGTGATGATGATCATGATGGTGGTGGGTGGGTGATGATGGTGATGATCACAGTGATGGTGATGTAATGGTAGTGATGGTGGTGGCGGTTATGATTGTAGTGAGGTGGAGATAATGGTAATGGTGATAATTATGACAATAATGGTGGGTCCAGGCCAAAACCCTTATAAAACTGGCAACTTCTATGAATGAGCTACTCCATCCCAGTCTTGGCATACCTTGAAAATAATGGCTTTGAATTTGTCCACCGAGGTAGCTGGACAAACTCAAGGACCCTGAGAACTGGAGAGAGATATCAGTTATCTTAACTCCTCTTTCCTCAGAGAAGCTGCTGAATGCTTGCCTGGTGATGTAAAAGGTAACTCTCAGGGCCACCACCCCCATCCTCGCTTACATAGTATCTTCCTGTTAAAATCCTCTCCACTGACTTACATCATCCCTGCCTCTCTGTAAGGCAGGTTTGCCATATACCTGCTCTCCTGCCACATGCCCACCAATGCCAGCTGTGGTCCTTTGGGTGACAAGTGCCTGATGAGCTGACTGAGGGCTTGGCTTTGTGTCAGACATGTGGACAAGAGCCAAGCCATCTGGCTCAGGAGTCTCTGTCTCCAGCTCCACTGTGTAGTGCTGTACATAGAGTAAGGGAAGAGCTGATGAAGAACGCTTAAGGAGATGTGTAAATTCCCCTGACTCTGTCACCTGCCTCTTTGGATTAATACTTACAACAGCCCTGTGCCTGGCCAAAAACCAAATGTTCCTATCTTCTCTGTGAGTCATAGGCAGGAGAGGATGACAACTTCCAACAGAGCAGCCCTGGGAGGTGTGGCCATGGACAGGGAGGCGTGGCCATGGCAGAGCAAAGGACTTTAACTGAATCCTGAGCAGATGAGCAAAGTCCTGTGGCCTATGGGAGGGCCACATCCTATTGAAAAGGGCCTTGCTGGGATCCCATGGCATGGCCCAAAAGCTTCCTCTAATCTTCATTTAGAAGAAGGTGACCACATAACCTTTGGCCCTAAGTCCAACTTGACCTCTGCACCTTTAAAACTACTGATTTTACTTATTGGCTGTCTCATCTGTCCCCCAGGTACATGATTACCAGCCTGGACCGCACCCACGCTGGCTTCTACCGCTGCATTGTGCGTAACCGGATGGGGGCACTGCTACAACGGCAGACAGAGGTCCAGGTGGCCTGTGAGTAAAAGGGGGCAATGATGGGCCAATACTGTTGCCTTTCAGCCCTGTTATAAACCAATGGAGTCCTTCCTGCATGGCAAGGTCAGTCCTTTTTAACACCGGGTAGAACTGAGGCCCAGAGTGGGCATGGGAACTCTCCAGAGTCACACAGCTCATCAGTAGCTTACCATTTCTCTGTGCCAAGGTTGGAGAGCCAAGCACTTCCTGGTACTTTTGTTCCAGAAAAGCATAACCTTGACTCTGTCATCCTCTGGTTCATTCAGCAGGAGCAGTGGTTGCCTTGACTTTACAGTCCTCCAGATAACTCACCTGCAGCAATCAGAGCATAGGGTTTCCGTGATCTTCGGGCAGCATTAGGAGATGCCTCAAGTGGAAAGACCCTGTGAGGGGGCAGGAAATGATATATTGGGGCTCCCAGAAGTACCAAGGGGGCAGAGGTCAGAGGTCATTATTCAACCTTTAGTGGTTGTCTCCTTATCCTCAGTGCCATCAAAGTCCAGAGAGGTTTCCTGAGGTAATGGGGCAGTGGGGGCGGGGGGTGGGGTCAGAACCCTTGGGGCCCGGGCACCATTACCCCTCAAAGCACTCAGCATCCCTTTCCCAGACCCGCTGCTTCCTGAAGGATCTGCTGCTTGCTGCAAAGGAAACCTATTGTGGGTTCTTTTAAGCTGACCAAAGACACACTGGTGGTTACAGAAGTCAGAGAAATCTTTGTGAGTGCAGGAATTTTACAAAAGAAGCCACCTACCTCTTAAAAGCAACTTCAGAGTAAATACCAGAGAGAAGTTATTATGAGGAGAGAAGTCAAGGGTAGAACGAGCAGAGAAAACCTCATCGCATGTCAAAGAGTGTGTGTGATAGATAATTAGGGAAAACAGCCATAATCAAAAGTGAAGGACAGGCCGGCCCATAAGCCAGCATCAAAGGCAACTCAGTTCACAGCCCAAGAGCAAAGCTTGAATCTCAACATGGGGTTTCAGGAAGCTGACAGTGTTGGCTGGGTAATAGTCATGGACATCTTTCTTTAGTGCCAGGCATGCCCACCTTTGTGACATTTTGACATGATGTTGTCATTTACAGAATTCACTCTCACGAACCATGCATTCAAGTTGCAAAAGAAAGTACACATACTCACAAATCTCATAATGTTTGAAGTGCATTTCTGATTTTGTGTTGGCCACATTCGTAACTATAGGGTATATGCAGCGCACAGACTATGAATTGAACACACTAGCTCATGTCCTGGAAACCTGCAGGCGTGGAGCTGGGGAAGCCTCCAGAGAGACTGTATGCCCTGAGTGTATGCACATGTTCAAATGTGTCATAAAGGTTGATCTGCCTTTTGGTTCATGTGTAAAAAGAACGAACATGCCTGTGTGTAAGTGTGTACACATCACATGTGTCTGTCTCTATGCTGCAGTGCACATGTTTGTGCAGGTATATATCCACACACTGCATGGACTTGTGTGTGCAAATGTGCACACAGATATATATATATATATATATATATATATATATATATATATAGCCTGTGCTCACAGGTATATGTGTACATGCATCTGTAGAGATGTGGGAATCTAACTTGACCTGTTCTGAGGAGAGAACAAGCTTTCCCAGCTCTCTCCATCAGTCTGCCTGCCTGTCTGTCTTCCTGCACAGGGACACCATTCTAAAAGTCGGTAGTACCTGCTGTTTCTCCCAACCCCTGGCTCACCCTCCCATCTTTTTCTGTGGCCACCTGGAGGTGCAGAAGAATATGGGTCCTGGGACTTCAAGCAGCTTGCTCCCCAATGGCCTTTATAGGGATCCTGGAGCTGAAAGGCCCCACCCCAGCTCCTGCCCCTCTCTAGAGAGGGCTTGTGACTTGTTTTCTAATGAGAAATTAATAAGAGCAGCTGTCTAACAACTAATGATAATGGCAAGGTCGTTTTTAAAAAAGATTCTTTACATGTTTTTAATTACAGCAATTAAGGGGAGTCAATAAAACCTCTCTCCTGACCCAGCCCCTCCCTGGCCCCACTCGAAATCTCTTCTTTGTGTTTTAAAAGTCGCCATAAATTCCTGCCATTGAGCGAGTAGAATGAATGGCCAGGAGATTAGAAAGACTCTGCAGACTGGGGATTCCTATGAACCAGGCTTTCACCACATCCCCGGCCTGTGGGTACCTCTCTGTTCCCCTCACCTGTGTGATGCCCCCTCTCCCTTCCCTAGACCCTGTTGACATGCTCAGAATGAAATTTGCCATCCCATCCCATCCTACCCTGCAGGGCATGACAAGAACCTGCTTGTCCTGGGAGCCAGACCCATGTCCCTTATGATCAGCATCCTACCAACTACTTATTCAAAATGGGATTCAGGATTACTCTGTAGTCATGTCACGAGGACTGGTGTGACACTGAAATGCCTCTGATTGGCCTGCTTATCCTGACTTGCCATCAATGGCATGAGTCTGGATAAAGAATGGGATAGCAGGGACTGTAAAGCCACTTGGGGCAATGTGACAGGTTTGTCATGAGCATCCATTGCTGAATATTTACATCAGTCATGAACTGATGTACCTAGCTAGGTGTAATGGCATATGCCTGTCATCCGAGCTCTCAGGACTCTGGGAGAGAAGGATGTCAGCGGGTTACAGGCCAACCTCAGAAACATGGCAACACCCTGCCTAGAGGAAACAAATAACTGCAATTGCTATAGAGTGTCCCAGCACTATTCCAGATAATGATGACACAGCAGGGAATACAATCAAGACCCCTCCTTCCCAGAAGGCTAAGCAGTATGTATATATAGATATAGATATATATGAGGCCCGTGAATGAATGCAGTGTATTACAAGAAAAATGGAGCCATGTGAAAGGAAGAAGAGAGAGGGAACAGGAATCCTACTCCATTAAATAATAGAAAATGGCCACTAAGAACGTGAAACTGAGCAATCTGGTAGGAAGTAGGTGAGCCACATAGAAGGAAAGGCCATCCCAAGAAGCCAGGGAACAAGTGAAAAGGCCCTGTGGTATGTATACTTGAGGGTCTGAGGTTGGGGTGACTGGAGCAGAGTGAGGGCAGCAGAGAACATCAGAAGATAGACTGGGGGTGTGGGAGCTTTGGGACAGACCATGGCAGGTGTACTATACTCAGAATGGCCTGGAAGTCATCATTGACTGTTATGAGGCAGATCTGGTGGAGACATGGGTGTTGTTTTTATGATAAATACATAAAACCATGGGGAGGGAGATGCTTGGCCATGTGTGCCCAACTGTCAAAACTTGGTGTGTAAGCAGACCATGTGTGAAAGGGATATGCCTATATAATTGGTAAATTGATGAGATTAGGGAAGTGGTGGGTGGCATAATTAGTCAAAATACTGTGTATGCACCCTTCCAGCCAGCAATTGCATCTTTGAAATGGTGCCCTTATGTCTCCCCAGAGCCTATGTGTTGGGAGGGCCATTAGGGGCTGTGCATAGCATCAGCACCATGTGCCCTAGGAAATTCCAGGCAATTGTGAAGATGACTGAACTGAAAGCCAGGATTTCAGAGTTGGGGGGGTGTTAGTTCTGCGCGTGAGAGCAAGTACACACTAACAAGGCCACACACTAGAGTTTATTGAAGAGAGGAGTCTCAGGCGGGTGAAGAAACAGAGGAGCAAGACAGAAGTCAGAGAAGGGACAGAGAAAAAGAGCCGGAGCACATGCTCGCAGTCACTTTTAAGGGAAGGGTGCACGGGTATGCATCATGGGTCCAGGGAGGTGCTTCCTGGTCCAGGGAGGTGCTTCCAAGTCCAGGGAGGTGTTTTGTATGCAGTGCCGCAGGGTTTACATAGCCATGCCCAGGGGCGTGCCTCCATGCAAGGTGCATCCCACCTGAGCCTGGTAGGCTACGTGGAATGCCAAGAATCCTTACAGGGGGTGCCACAAAAATCACATTATATCCCCCCAAAAAATTATAAGAGACGATATACAGAGTAATCCTAGAGGTGAATGTTTAAAAATAGTTTTAATTAGCTACAAAAAGCCTTACTAATCCCTGTTTGTGAGGACGTATAGGTAGGTGGCCCAGCATTCTGGAGAGAAGTTAGCCCTGAAGAGGCCAAAATGGGACAGGAGGCAGCCAGGGAAGGGGAACTGAGGACCCACAGTGTCCTGACATTTGAGCTGGGTGCTGTATATATAGACAGAGGTGTTGATTTTTTTTTGTTTAAATAATACATATAATTATATTCATTTTGTATGCATGATCCATCTGATGATTTAGAGATGAATAGGTGCAAGGATGTACTCTGTGGTAGAATTTTTACCTCCCAGGCCCTTTTAAGCTCTAACAAAGACATCAAGAGTGAGTTCCAGGCCACATCCCGCTGTGCCTCGGGCCTGAAGTCCTCTGCTCCGGTGGGAGTGTGTCTAGAAGGCTAGCTAGGCCCTGCAGGGCATAACGTGGTGGGTATGTAGATGGATTAGCAGCATTTCAGGGAGTTAGCAAAGAGAATGAGGAAAGTTCCCAGGGGACTTGGACCCAGCTTGTCCTCCACCCTTCCTCAGCCCAGCTCCAGCATGGGCAGGCTGGCCTGCTCAGTTGCCTCCTCCTCTAGTTCAGTACATCCCAGCTGTGTACAATGGGCTGAGAAGGGCATATGTATACAATGGATGCTGCCTGCTTGGGCCAGGGACTCCCTGAGCTCATGTGACTTTAAAAAGGACAGGATTCCTGGGGCCCAGAAGTCACAGTGTGGTACAGACTCTGAAGGGAGTAGATGGGATCTATGCAGACCAGGAACTAAGGCTAACTAAACCCATCTTTCCTCTGCGCATCCCACTGGAAACATATATACGCATGCCCACTACAGCCATCCAAACACCTGTGAAAATATATTCATCCATCCAGCCCATCACACATACACACCACACACATTCTACTCTACATATATACATTCCTCCACATATACAACTATCACCTATACATAAAACAATCATACATAGTCACATGCAATACACCTACCCATATACACAAACAACATATATACATAGAAACATAAACATATATTCATCCCTCCATCACTTTCTTCCTTTTCAACTACCCACTCCCCCATCAATTCAGTCCTCCATCCATCCGTTCACCCATGCAGTCCTCCATCTCTCCATTCATGCAGTAACCTCACCCTACTGACCTTTGACTTGCTGCCTAGACCCTCTCCTGTCCCACCTTATAGTGTTTTTCATTACACCGCCACATATACACCCATTCACACGCATGCGCACGCGTGTGCACACACACACACACACACACACATGCACATACACATGAACAGGTGTAGACACATCTGCATACACACATGAGCATACATGCACACACACAGGTGCCACACATGCACATACATCTACCTCTTATTTATACCTCAGCTTAAAAGATGCCTCCCCCACCTCCCAGCCTTAGGAAGATTTTGCTAGCACTTCTCAGAGAACTCTGTCATTTCCTTGCCAGCAATTGTCACAGATGCCACTAAACACTTCCTTATGGACTTGTCTGCTGGCCAGATTATAAACTCGGTAACCAGGTCTTTCCTTTAAGTTTTTTTTTCATTTTTAATTTTAAGGGTATGTGTGTGTGCCTATGTGAGTCTATGCATGCCATGTGCATTCAGAAGCTCAGAGACCGGAAGAGGACACAGAACCCCCTGGAACTGCAGTTACAGACTGCTGTGTCAACATGTGGATGCTGGGAGCCAAATCTGGGTCCTCTGCAAGAACAGCTCCAAGAGACCAGGTCTCTCATCAGCATCTTCACAGAGCCTGCCTGTGAAAACACACAGTAGGACTCCATTGGGCTCCAGGCAGAGCAAGGACCTAGTCACCTGCTGGGCAATTGCTTGTGAATGCAGCAGAGTCCAGATGTCTGTCCTGCTGATCACCTAGAAGGAGGTAGGGAAGAGCATGGGTTTGCAGGGAGAATGCAAATCACAGCAAGTGAGGAGAGTGTGCAGAGAGAGGCACCATGCTAGACCCTAGGTGCTTAATGTTGGATCAGCCGCTTCATCTCCATGAACCTTGATTTCCTCACAGTCCAAATGGAGCTAATAAAACAAGAGAGAGTGGGGAGAAAGAAACACTATTATCATGAAATTGCTTTAAATTGTTTAAATCCATCTTCTAAGTTCTGCGAAAAGTTTTTTTAAAATAGATAAAAATTATTATAAGAACTAAAATCAGCCTGATTTATTGATGTGATTTCTTTTATAGATAGGACCAAGTAATAGAAATTAATAAACAACTAAAAATGCGTATTTATTAAAATCTAGCTTGTCATGTAATGGGAGGCTCAAATGAGATAATGCATGTATAGTCTGTCTTGAAGAAAACCAGGAGTAGGGTGAATGCTGGATTTTCATTCTATTTGGATAGTTTGGGATAATCTTCCTTGAGGAGATAATGTTTACACTAAATCATGAAAAATGTACAGGATTCCAGTATTTTAATGCTGAGAATATTAGATATTCTTGTTTGGCAGTTTTACACTCTTCCTGTTTATATGGCTGCATAACAAATGACCCCAAGTCAGTGTGGTGCAGAGCAGTGTTTTAAAGTTTACACTATGAGTCTGGAGTCTGGTCAGGGCACAGTGCAGACAAAGTCACAGATGATTCTGCTTGGTGGCAACTGAGATCTTTGTAATGGGCACAGAGGCTGCAGGAGAAATCACCTGTGTTCATCTGGACATCTAGTCATCCAGTGTTGATGGCAATCACCTGGGAACCCCAATGCTCCTCCACCCAGGAATTCTCATGCACGTTCAATCAAGCTCCCTCACAACATGGTGGCTGGACTCTAAGGGTGAGCATCTCTCAAGGAGAGCCAAGTGGGTGTTGTCTCCTTTGAATGACTTCACCTTTAAGACCACACAGCATCACTTTCAGCATATTCTATTGATAGAATAGTCTTAAGCTCCCAAGATTCAAGGGGAGGGTATATGTGGGAGATGTGTGAGTCACACTGTAATAAGAGCATGTGGGAAGGGGGATAAATATTGATTCAGGCACCTTTGGAAAGATGCAATCTGGCATATACACATCATCTCATACAGCCCTCAGTACAACTCATGAGCAAGCTATCCTTGTGTTTTGCTTTTACAAGAGAGGAAATTATAGTTCCATAAGGTCAAGGGTCAAAGACTTGAAGCGCATGGGGCTGAATGCACCCCATGAATTCGACCCTTGAAGTCTCCAAAGTTACTATATAATATATTCAGTGCCTAACAAAATTAAAACAAGGATGTCATCAGTAGCTGTTTTCTTTTAAAACACTAAATTCCACTATGCAGGATGCTAGAGAGCCAAGGTACTGTGGTGAGCTATGGCTAATCCGAGTACCATTCTGGGTAGGTGCCTAGCAAAAATAAAGCCTAACTATGGGAGGTAAGTTTTATGTCACTCAAAGTGGCAGGACCACCCATGGCCATTAAGGTAAGAAAGGTTGTTTGCAGTATGGTTATGGGGGACTTTGAATTCAGACAAAGAGGCTCTAGACTTTTCTGGGGCAATAGGAAGACCCCACAGGCTCTAAGTGAGAAAAAAAAAACAACAACAAAAAACAGTCTAGGACAGTGTGCAGGGTGTAGAGGGATCTAAATGTGGATTGGGAGCCATTGGCTCAACAGATGGGCTAACTTTTTGAAGGGCCTTGGTTCATGAAACCAAAGGAAGAAATGAGGACTTTGTGGGAAGTGGGACCCAATGACTCCAAGGATTTGAAGTCAGGAGATCAGGGCAAAGGGTGCATGGAGGACAGTAAACCACACAAGAGGAGGGCTTGTTGGGAATGTGGCAGGTCTCCTCACCCTCCACACTCACTCACACCCACCACACTCACCCACATCTGCCACACCTGCCACACTCACCCACACCCACCACACTCTCCCACAACAGACTGTTAGGAATGGTGCCTTGGAGCCCAGGGAAGAGTTGACACTGGAGACCCAGAAGTGTTTTGCAGAATAGTCATGGTCAAGGTTAGGTGAGCCCACAAAGGATCATGGTGTCTAAAAGGGTCAAGTCCAGGCTGGAGAAAATGAGCATGTGTGCTAGCAGCTTTACACTTGGGTGTGTGCTGCAGCATCTGCAAGCAATGAAACCAGGAACTCAGGGGCTCAGGTGTGCTCCACAGGGCCTCCCATGTCCAGGGAAAGTGGAAAGTGGGGAGTAACCTGATAGGTTTGCCAAGTCCCCAGTAACTGCTATAATGGGGTAGAAGAACCCAGCACTGCCTTCAGCCAATGCAGCAGTTCTTAAGCTTGGCTCACGCCTGAAACACCTTAGAAATACTGATGCCTGAAGCCAGCCCACCCCAGTGCTCACCTCTGGAAAAACAGGAGGTCCTGAAGGAGACCGCGAGCCAGTTGGAGGCTGGCTGATGGAGTACATGAGGAGGCCATGGTGTTAGGAGTTGACAAAAAACTTCTGCCACAGTGAGGCATGTGCTTTTGTAGTTAGGAAAGAGACCCCGGGTAAAGGCAAAACTAAGGCTCCATAAGTCATAGTCTGAACTCCCAGAATATATAAGCTGCTGGTCTGGCAAGCATGTCACAATACATTAGAAAATGTAGCAGGGACTAACTAATCCCCATCCACACTTTCTACCAAGGAAATGGGAAGCTTTGAGGGTAGGAATCCCAAGAGCATTATTTTTTACTGGGGTGCAGGATTTGTCTCAGGTGAGCACTGATGCTCTTCACTGGTGTCATGAGGGTCTGTGGCTTCTGATCAGGCAGGTCAGGGACTCCGAGACTCTGCATATGTCAAGGCCTCCAGGGTACCTGTGCTGTGGTCCCATGTGTCACACTTGGAATCTGAAGGATACAAATTTCCCAAAAGCCGACCCCAAGTCACTGCTGTGGGAACCAGTCCCTTTATCCTAGCCAGCCTAGCAGGCAGGCCCACAGGAGGCCAGAAGACACCCACCTCCCACGTGATTTCTGTGTTTCCTCCTGGCTCAGAGAAAGTCAGACTGGCATCATTGTCTCCTCTCCTTTGACAAGGGCTGGGCATGCTTCTAAAAGAACGATAGAGTGTTTATGTTCAGAAGAGAGCTCACTCATTCCAACATGCCCACCTAAGGGCACAGAATCTGTTCCCAAGACCCCACAGCCTAATCTTCTGCTATGCTGAGATAGTTCCACAGGGCAAGGAAGGGAGAAATGCAACGTAATTCCAGAGTGTAAATCCCCTGGTACTGTTCCCTGCCAGCCATATGACCTTGGACAGGTTAATTAACCTGGCTGAACCCATCTGAGCAGATTTTTCCATTGTAAAATGTGTGAAATAATGATAAGCGTCTCGTGGTTGTTGGAGAAATTGAGTCAAGGATGCATGGGTATAAATTACACAAAACTTAAATGTCAAAGCAGGATACATCACACAGCCTTCTAGATGAAGTGTCCAGTAGTGTGCCCTGTGACAGACCTTATCTATGAATATGTTGAGTTGTACTCATAGCTATCCTGAAATGCATGCAGCTGAGCACAGGTTAGACATTCCTGATAGGATGTAGGGAGTTCCAAGAGAGGTGGCCTTTCTTCACCGTCTTCCTCTTGACAGCATTCTTTCTCTGCTGAGCAGTCCCTGAGACTGGGTTGACCCCTGACCTCTGCACCTCCTCTCCCTATAGACATGGGGAGCTTTGAAGAAGGCGAGAAGCACCAGAGCGTGTCCCACGGAGAAGCTGCTGTCATCCGAGCGCCTCGCATCTCCAGTTTCCCCCGGCCACAGGTGACCTGGTTCCGTGATGGACGCAAGATCCCACCCAGCAGCCGCATGTGAGGTCCTACTCTGGGTAGACTGGAGGGAAACTGGCCCCCGGGGAAGGAGGTCTGGAGCGAGACAAAGTCTCCAAATGCAAAGGAGGGCCCTCCCTATAGAAACTTCTCAGTAATCCTGTAGCATAGCCAGCTGGGCACTGCCCTGGATGGTGAGAGAAGTTTAGTTTATGAGTTTTCTTGGAATATATGTGCAAGGATCGGGGCGTTGCCTCCCCCTCCAAAATAATTCTGCTCCCAGAGGATTTAAGTCACCCAAACATGCCCATGCAAAGGCACTGTTGCCATAGGAACAGGCCTAGGACTCAGACCATGGCAGGGGTGGGTGTGTGCAGGTACTTCTTGGGTGTGGCTGAGCTTGCTCAGCGTGTTTTGACTACAAGGAGCTGATGTGGTCAGTGTAAGGCTGGGAGACACACATAACCCTTTCAGCATGCACAAAGACACTACTGTTTTTCTGTTAGTCTGGGCTGTGAGCTTAGCTGTAAAACCAACACCCTTCACACACACACACACACACACACACCACACCACACACACACACACACACACACACACACACACACACACACCACACACACACAGCAGGCTTCACCTGAGCTTCTCACTGTCTGGAGCTACCCCAGGCTTTACTCTCCACTGATTCACCCCAACTCTCCCTTAGTTGGAGAAAGACTACCTTCTCCCAAGCTGCCCGTGGCTGGCTACAACTTACAACCTGTGTAGACTCTATAGAGCTCAGGCCAGCCTTATCATCCTGACCTGTAGGGAGGGGAGAAAAATGGTGACAGGTTTGCCTTTGGAAAGCATCAAGTCCCACAATAGAAGTAATAGCAAAGTGATATAGCAATTGCAGAGGTTACAGGTAGCGGAGTTCAGTTCTCAGGCCTGTGCTAAGCATCCACATATGTCCCCTCTCCCCTGGGATGCTCCAGCCCCTGAGAAAGGAGGCACTATCTGCCTAGCTCTCTTTCCTATCCCTAGAGTATATACTCGCAACTTTGTTACTCGGTGCTCAAGGCTCCTAACAACCCTCTGAAAGAGTTGACTTTATCCCACAGCAACAATAAAGCAAAGCAGCCAAGGTTCAACTACTTTTCCAGATCTTTCCTGTCTGCTGAGCTATGATAATCCTTGCCTTCTGTGAAACATATGTGCAGACAAGCACACAGACACAAGTCAGCAACCGCGCTTCACAGAGCTGATCCTGACACAGCGAATGATTCTCATTGTGACCCTGGTGGGAGCTTTGACATGAACCTGTCCTTAGGCTCTTGCCTAAGGCGCTCTGACTCAATTTAAATGGATGCTGCTTAGCCATGAGAATTTTTTTTGAAGCTCCTGTTGGATTCTAAGTGGAGCCTGAGTGGAAACCATCCTCAAGAGCCAGGTTTCCCGGCACATGCCTTTAATCCCAGCACTTGGGAGGCAGAGGCAGGTGGATCTCTGTAAATTTAATGCCTGCTTGGTGCATATATCGAGTTGCAGGACAGTGAGAGCTACATAAGTGAGACCCTATCTTGGGGAGAAAAACAAGATGGGGGAACCATTCTCAGTATGTATCAGCTATTTACAGCCATGATGTTACTGTGTAACAAAACATTTCAATTTACTGTATTTTTCTGAAAAGTGTGCAGATTGGTGGTCTAGCCTGAGTCAGACTGGGTCTTTCTTGTGGTTGGGCTCATCTGTATTGGGTCATCTGTTATTGACTACCCTGGAATGACCTTTCACTAAATGGCAGATCATTTGGCCATGTTCCATATGCCTCATCCTCTAGTCTGTCAGCCCCAGCATATTCTCTGGATATTTCAGAAGAGAAAGGGATGAAATATAAACACATCAAGACTCCACTCACATTCTGTTGACAGAAATCATGACATGGCAGAATTCAGAAGACTCTCTGGATCCATACCACTAGACAAGGTCTCTTCCTAAACAGATGCCAGTAGGCAGCATGAAGCATGGGTACCCAGCAAGGTGAAAGGTGGAAAATGCTGCAGATAAACAGTAGACAGCTGCCTATGAATCAAAATATGTCCACTATCCCCAGGCCTAAAACTCAAAGCCAATTGACTGGATCACCCATCATGAAGATATTGAGACCACAATATGGAAGGGAAATGTCCTACCACCCAGGTGCTGGCACATGTCAGTGAGTCCCAACCCTATCCTAACTTCCTCTCTGAGTGTATCTCTTGGCTACCAGGTGTATCAACAAAGGCATCCTACAAGTTAATCAATTGACAGTGACTGTCTGGACCTCAGAGAGCTGGAAACAATTCTGAGGCTCCATCACACTCATGAGAAAGAGATCATGATTTGATTAGTAATGTCTGCCCTAACTATAAAAGGGGGCATGTTGGCACTCACCTCCTACATTTGCAGAGGGAGATGAATCCTTTACTTCAGGTTTTTTATAATCACTTTCCTACCACCATTCTTTGTCTGCTTCCCATTCCTATCCTCCATCCTCATGCCTAGTACCTTTGCCATCAGGACAGAAAAACCTTGGCCTGTGTAACTAAAGGGGTGTGCATGAATGTGTGTGCACGCACACACACATACACTCCTAGTTATACGTGACCACCCCTACCCACTTCCATAAACATATCTACCAAATTTGTGATGAAGCACTGGAGTAGTTTTATTTTAGTAATTATAGCAAATTAATATTCATAGGTGGATAGGGAGGCTCCCTGGAAGCAAGTCTCCTGTGTCTGTGAGCCCGTGCTCAATATCTGATAAGAGCTATTAGCCGGTAGGCTGTGAAGAGCATGAGAGACTCACTATCTAAGGAGTGTGCCTCTCACCACCAGGCAAGACTCAGCCCCAAGCCTGCTGTGGAAAGGGACATGATTCCTAACAGAGACACATGCTGGGGGCTTTGGGCACACTGTAGGCAGACTTACTCTCTCCTTAATTCAATTATGGATCCAGCACTTTGCTAAATGAGAGAAGCAAATTGAAGGCAGAGTGAGGGCTAGGCCAACCATGGTGAACCGAAGAAACCAGGGTAGCCGACGCCAGCCCTGCCTGAAAGGTGAGCATTGCTATTGCTGCTCTACTCAGAATTCCTCTCCCCAGTATGATCTATCCGGGGTGCAGCAGACTGTGGACATACTGGAAATGAGGCATGGCATCCTTCCACACTTACCTGAAAAGGGACAGTCGACATGCACAGGGCTAGGAACCCCTCCTGACAGAATCCAAGTGCAAGTTCAAAAGCCTCTGCCTCCATTCCACTCTGTCTAGAACCTGAACCCATGCCCTGTGGCTTTCCAGGATTTATGGCTCCCAGGATCTGTGACTTCCACACTAGAGTGCTGGGGCAGACAGTGCCAGCCACAGCAACCAGTAGACCACACTCCAGTGAGCTAAAGCCACAGAGATAAGGGTTTTGCCCATCCAAATTCCAGCCTGGAGCAATGGACAGGAAGGGTAACTTCATACAGTCACTTGAAACCAGGGTCACTATAGCTCTGTCATCACCAAAACTGGTCTCCAAGGTTACCCTGCTCCAACAGAGGGGAATGGTACAGGAGTTCCCATTATCCAAAATTAGAGGTGTCCACACACACTACCCTGTCTTCAGATGAGTGTAATCACAAGTTTCTGGCCCAGCCTTTTTGTTTGGTTGGTTTGGTTGGTTTGGTTTTGGTTTCTTGAGACAGGCTTTTCTGTGTAACAGTCCTGGCTGTCTTGGGACTTGCTTTGTAGACCGGGATGGCTTCAAACTTATAAAGATCCTCCTGCCTCTGCCTCTCAAATGCTGGGACTCATGGCATGTGCCACCCCTGTCTGGCTTTTTGAAGCCAATCTGGGAAAAACAACCTTGACCACAGATGGCTTCACATTTACTTTGGGTTCGGTTTTACTCTTTTTTTTTTTTCCCCAAAGTCTGTACTGCACATTTCACATTCAGTATTGAGTCCCGATTCCAGAAGTTTCTACCTCCCCCTTTTGAGATGACTCTGTGGGGAGCTGCTTAGCCAGGCAATGGTGGCTACCAGTTAGGGGCTGCCAGACTAAGAAAACTCTGGGAACAGGAAGACCAGAGGAGAGATTCCAGTAGACACAGAGGAAAGGAGACCAGGATCCTGCACTGAGAAAAGGTACCAAGCCACATGGCTAAACAGAATAAGAATCATGGGTTAGTTTAAGAGTTAGCAAGTGAGCTGGAGAGATGGGTCAGGAGTTAAGAACACTGACTGTTCTTCTAGAGGACCTGAGTTCTATTCCCAGCATCCACATGGCAGCTAACAACTGTCTGTAATTCCAAGATATGACACCCTTACACAGTTATACGTGCAGGCAGAATACCAATTCTCATAAAACAAGAAATAAATATTAAAAAAAAAGAGTTAGCAAGTTATATGCCTGAGCCATAGGTCAATTAGCATGAAATTAATACAAGCTTCTGTGTGTTTCTTTGAGACTTTGGAACCGCTGATGCAAACCTCAGGGCTATACAGAGCTAAGCAGCTGCAGGTGGATCAGGATCTTGGACCTAGTCCAGGCCAGAAACGTCATATTATAAATATTCTCTTCCACTTTTGCAAGGGCAAGAAGACAGGGCCCAGCTAGCATTGTTGGAAGTACAAAGGAGGCCAGGGACCCACACCAGAGCTCAACCCCAACCCTACCACCTTGGACATCCCAGACCTTTCTCCCAACTCATAGCTACCCACTCCACAATCCACAGCTTAAGACAAGAGCTCTAGATGAGACAAGGGAACCTTGGAGTGGAGTATGGTCACCATCCCAATCCCACATTTGACATTTAATATATTTTATCATGGTGCTGGGAAATCTGGACCTACATAATCCAAATACCCTAAAAGTCCCTCCATCCTGAAGCCATTCTGTGCCCGGTGAGGGCTGTGGGGCAGGGGAGAGGGCAGTACCATGCTTGCCTTGAAAGCCTGAGAACATACTAAACACAGCATGGGGGCTCCCACTTATAATCCCTGCCCTAGGGAGGCAGAAATAGGGATATTCCTAGGGCTTCCTGCCCCTGCCCAGCCAGCCTAACCTACCTGTTGAGTTCCAGTCCAGTAAGAGACCATATCTCAAAGTAGATGGTCAGCTCATGAGGATCACCAACCAGTGTGATCCTTTGACCTACACACGGCATGTGTGCATGGACTCACATAAACATACATTCATACTCTTGTTTGTACATGTATGCAGAGAGAGAATGAATTCTAGCTATAATCTTATTCCTATCACCTCATTAACTAAAGATAAAAAGAACTCTCCATGGGGAAAAATAGGGCATTGACAGGGCCCTTAAGCATTGGGGGCCAGACTGCTCGCCACCCTACCTCCCAGAACTCCCCTGATGGTTTGAGAACTCTCAGCCTGAAAGCCCCAAAATAAGGAGCAAGGGGGTGGGAGCAGCCCAGCCAGGCTAGGAGAGAGCTGGGCCAGAGAGACATTAGTGAGGATGTTTATCTGAGAGCCTGTTTAAAACTCTGTAACATTCACCTAATGGGAAAATTTGAAGAGAATTCAACTGGATTTGTCCTTGTTAAACTAACATTAAGGATGTTTAACAGCTGTCTCGGGCACATCGTATTACAATCCAGAGACAGACTTGGCAAACTAATGGTTTTGTTTGTCATCAGGAGAATGGGTAAAAGAAGCTGGGCAGAACCGGTGTGGGCAGCTCTCCAGAACCACTTCATGCCCATTTAAGGGGGTCCCCAGCTTCCTGTTTTCCTGCCTACTGACCTTGTGATGAGAACTGGGAAAGGGAAGCAGCTCATAACAAAAGGCCCATACCCTATGGATCAGCCCAGTTCACAAGGAAAGGGGAAACTGATCCCCAGGGAGGAGACTAGAGGGGTCTGGCCCACAGAAGTCTGTCTGTTCAGGCCAGCTGTGGCCTTTGAGTATGCTTGAACAGGTTTGGGAAGCAGCCTGTCCCAAGGCTGGGGAGATGGCTTCATCCAGAGAGTGCTTGCCTTCCGAACACAAGGACCTGAATTTGACACCCAGAACCCAAGTGAGAAAGAAGTTTGGTGTTGTGAATCACAGTTGTGACCCCAGAGCTGGGGAGGCAGGGACAGGCTGATCCCTGGGATTCACTGGACAACTGGTCTACCTTAATTAGTGAGCTCTGACCAGTGATAGACCCTGTGTCAAAAAACCAAGGATGGACATTTGAACAACACCTGGGATTGACCTCCAGACTAGACACACACACAGAAGTGCACATGTACACATGTGCACAAATGCACACACACATGTACAAACACACATGTGCACACACAAGTATACACACACTGATCCTGAACTGTATTTCTGAAGTCATTCTTGTCATTCATTATTTATTGTCAATTAATCACTCATTCACTCTGCAAACTTTTGGCAGAGGCAACCTCACAAAGCCATCAGGGCTATGACATAGACAGGAACAGAATTTTAAGAGGGTCAGAGAGAATGGCCTGAACTTGACCCCTGACCCTGGAGTGAGCGCTGAGAAAGCGGCAGTTTCAGGGAACAAAGGGATGGGCAGCAGTTTCAGGGAACAAAGGGATGTGATGTGATGGGCAGCACCCCAGTCTTGGTGGATTCCCTCCAGACACTGACACTTTTAGCAGTAAATGTCTGGAGTGGGGCTGGGGGGACTCTTGGAGGCTGCTAGAGGAATAAGTATAGTCAGACTACCTTCCTCAGATCCCCCAACCACATCCCCTGGCTCCAAGCCCTTTGGGCCCCTATACAAAGTATCTTTTGCCTCTTCTCAGAGCCATCACGCTAGAGAATACTCTGGTCATCCTGTCTACAGTGGCTCCTGATGCTGGCCGCTACTACGTGCAGGCAGTTAATGACAAGAACGGGGACAACAAGACAAGCCAGCCCATCACTCTTGCCGTGGAGAGTAAGTAAGCGCGGGGCCAGGGACCATCACTGAGCAGAAACCAGAGGGTCATTAAATCTCAGGAATGGGGCTCCAGGGGGCTGTTGGGAAGATGGAATGGTAGGGGAGGCAGGGCTAGGGATGAAGGGGTAGAGCAGTCCTCAGAAGAGGAGGAGCCACAGCCTGAGTGGGGAGACACAGTGAGGGAAGCCGATGAAGGTCATAGGCGGGGCAGAAGGGGGTGCTGGGGGGAGTTCTGGAAGGTGCTTCCATAGCAGACACAGTCCTGGGAAACTTATTTTTACCGCTACTGTGTCCACTGGAGGCTAGGAGAAGCCAGAGGCAAGTGAGAGAACGTGTGTGTGCCAGGCACCCCGGGCTCAGGTGCTGATGGAGAGAACACCCGGGAAGATCGGAAGCTCATTTTAAAAGAAATATACTAACTGTCTGCCCAGCTGGCACATTAAAAAGTGCTGTTCCCACTCGGAGCCAGGCACTCTTCTCAACAGGCTCTTCTCCAGGTTTCTACCTCTGCCCTTCTTCAGATGCATGGCTCCCTGAAAGAAATAGACACGGGAGCTCAACTCAACATAACCTGCCGCAGCACAGAGACAAGACCAGAGCAGGGTTCTCCCTACCAGCCTAGCCTCAAGGTTAGAAAAGGTGGAGGGGGTGGCCAAGGTGCCTCCTCGGTTGAGAGTCACTAAGATGAGTCAGGACTCGGGGATAAGACCACTGCTTCCTGAAGCAGCTGAGCACCACACAAGCTGGAAGAGCCAGATGTTTGCATACCTCCACATCTGTATGATTCCACTCCCAAAGCATATCTCATTTATCATTCATGATGCACCCATACATATCCATCAGTGATGAGCTGAGTGTCTGTGCCCCTTCTGTCTGCCAGTATCTAGAACATTCCCAGCCCCTCCCTGCCTTCTGAGCTCCAACAAAACTCTTTTCTGTAGACCCAAGGCTTTTCACCTACCTGGGAAGAAATCTGGATTCAGGGTGGAGAATCCTCTCTAGATACTGACCAGTGAAGGTCATGATGTCACCTTTGACCTTGACCTAAGCCAGGATTATTTATATAGGAACAGGGAATTTGTTGGCAAGAAGGAAAGGTTTTTCTAGAGGTTTCTCAGTGATGAAGTTACTCAGAGTCTCCTGGAACCTGGACTTCTTTTTTAAGAATTAGTGTCAAACTAGGGATGTAGCTCACTTGGTTGAGTGTTTGCCTACCATACACAAAGCCCTTGCTTCTGTCCCCCATAAAAATGGATGTGGTGGCAAATGCCTATAATCCCAGCATTTAGGAAATAGAGGCAGGAGAATCAGTAATTCAAGGCCATCCTTGACTACATAGGGAATATGGAGTAGTCTGAAACACAAGAGACAAAGAGATATGCTGGGACTGGTGTGGCACATGACTTTAACCCCAACACTCTGGAGGTAGAGGATCTCTCATTATGTAGACCAGGCTGTTCTTGTCTATATAATGAGACCTTAACTGAGAGAGATAGAGAGATGGAGAGGGAAAGAGAAAGAGGGGAGAGAAATATACACTGAGAGAAATGTCCAAGTTAAATCCAGGCATCTTCAGGAGTGACTCAGTTTACCTTAGGTCCATGGTCAGGGAGCCCTCCTCTTAAGAATCCAGCAGCCTATGGTAGCACTTTCTGTTCATACCTCAAACCACTCCAGCCTTCTAAACAGCCCAAGTGAGGCCAGAAAGTCCCTTCCACCCCCTCATCTGCCTCCACCCCAGTCCTACCCAGCTGCCAGTCTCCCTCATTCCAAAACCCCTTCATTTCTGCATCCTCAACTGTGATTAAAGCCGGATCCAGAGCAAACTCGACTGATTTTTAGCTAATTTCCCTCCCACAAGTGATTGCACTTCAAAACCCTGTGCCTGCACAGACGCCCCCCCCAGCCCTGCCTGCCAGCCAACTTGTGAGAGCAATTGCCACCTCGCCCACCAGCAGCTCAGCTCCCCTGTTACCTGGCTTGCAGCCACACCCTCCTTCCTTTCTCCATCAAGCTCTGTTCCCTCCTCAGCAGCTTCCTGAGCCAGTCCTTAGGGGAGCCATGCTCGTTAACAGGGAAGAAAAGAGCCAGGCTGGTGACCCCAGAATTTACACCTAGCATCACAATCCTGAAAGTTCACATCCATCTGATGAGCACACATGAGCACACACACACACACACACACACACACACACACACACACACACACACACACACACGGATCAGAACGGTAGTAGTGTATAGAAATATAATATAGGATAAAGTAGAATATAAATATGAGCCCCACATATTTTAAATTTTTCTAGTGATTCCATTTTTATTCATGTATATTACTTATATATTTTAATTTTTTAGAGTTGTTTTTTATTCTGTTTTTGAGACAGAATTTCACATAGCCTTTGAACTCCCTGTGCAGCTGAGGATGACCTTGAACTTCCTGTGTAGCTGAGGATGACCTTGAACTTCCTATCTTCTTGCCTCCATCTCCCTGGGATTATAGATGTGCACCACCACACTGAGGCTTACCTCATTTTTCATGAAGTTAAAAGGAATAAGCAGAATTTATTTTATTAATGTGTTTTATTTAACCTGATGTATCCAAAATATCCTTTTAGCATGCCATCAATATAGAATATATTAGCAAGATATTTTACATGGGATTTTTTTGGTGCGCTAAGTCTGTGAAATCTCTTCGTGTCTTACACTTGAAGCGCATCTCAATTTGAATGTTAAATCTTCATCTGAAATACGTGATCCGTATTTAGATTTCATCAGATTTACAGCCATCAAGGTATAATCTTATGCCAAAGTTGTTCCACTTCTGCTTAAAAGTATTCTAATAACTGGATTGGGGAATCCGTTTTTAATTAAATGTAAATTAGTTAAAATTAAATCTCATTAAATAAAACGGACGAAAGCCATGTTATAGGAGCTTGGTGAGCATGCGTGGCTCATGATTCATGCTGGTGGACTGGACTTTAAGGCCTGGATACCCTGAGGATGAAAAAGCTGTTGTCCTTGGAGTTGGGGATGTCTGTGTCCATCAGGTCTTTTCAGGAAAGAGCCAATGGCCTTTGATATAAACTTGCAGCTCCTGCAGCTGGTAAGTCACTGGCTCCCCGGGCCTGGCTACTTCCACTCTATGGGGATCTCTGAAACAGTGCTGAGAAAAGGAACATAAAGGGAACTACCCTTGTTGCTATGACAGAAATAGTCCTAGGCTGTTGGGTCCAACATGGCTTCCACATGGAGCACTCCATCTGTGTCTCGTCCCTGGGACCTTTTAAACCAGCACTTCTCAGAAAGATGTCCTCCCTGTTTGGGCTTGCCTTTGAAGTCACGAGTTTGACTGTTGAGATTCTGGTCACCACAGTATCCCAGGACCGTGGAGACTGTTGTGGTCCATTCGCTCCAGAGCCACCTTGTTGACTGTCCATCCCAGCCATGGTTGTGAGGGCCTCGTCTACCTCAAGATCAGTAGCCCTTCCCAGGTACCAGGTCTTGCCTCCCCTCCTTGACTGGTAACAGGAACCCCATGAGCTGGGTTCCTACAGAGCCCCAAAGCTAAAGCCTTGACTTCTGCCCATTCTGCATTGGAGTCTTGAGGGTTATCTTTAAGCCTTTTTTTTAGAACATGAGTTGAATGCAGCACACTCCTGCATTCTGAAGCCTGGACTGTGCCTCACCACAAGAGGTCACAGGAGACCTGGGGGGGGGATGGGGGGGGACGGGACACGACTGATTCAGCACAGTCTTGCAACAAGCACCACAGGACAGCCAGGTATATCCTACAAAGTGAGTCACACCATACCTGGTGTTTCTGACATCACCTTTGTTACCCTCTGCTCTGAGACATTGCCTCTTTCCTCAGGATTTAAGGCTCTGAGCGCTCTGAAGATGTCCTCTCTCCAGCAGTCTTCAGTGGCACATAGTTAGATTGTCACTATTCATACTTTATATTATATGTATTGGGGGCCCACAGCACACACTTGGGGGTCATTTCTGTCCTCCTACCACATGGGTCCTAGGGATCAAAAGCAGATCCTCACACCTGATGTCAGGTGCCTTGCACTGCTGAGTCATGTCATTGGTTCCCATTGTCCACATTTCAAAGGTGACAAGGACTGAAGGCACAGACCAAAGAAATAATGTTCTTCCCAGTGGGATTTTACAAATTACTGGCAGAGTCAAGCATGGGACCCATGCTAGGTAACCACAAAGCCTGGGCCCCGGGCACTACTGTGCTCTCACCAGACCCAGATCAGAAGGAAACAAGCCCCCCCTGAGCTGCTAGCCACAGAAGGTCACAGATGTCTCCTCTCCTGGCTCTGTCAGGGTCACCCTAGCTTGGCTACTTCTCCTGGCTTGTTCCCATCATCAATCCCAGCTCCTGCCCTATCACCTACACACCCCATTTCCTTGCTCCTGACCTGGCCCTATTGCCTGAGCTATAGGGTCCTGCACCCCACACTCTGTACCTTTCACGGCTCCTCCTGCACCACCACTTTCTGTCACAGGAAGTGAGAAAACCCAGCATCCAGCCTGAGGCTCCATTCCTCACTCCCGACCTTCATGAGTCGATGCTAAGTCCACACCTTCTGGCACTTCTGAACATCTCCAGCCATCTAGACATCCCATCACCATCTCAAAGAGTGGGACAGAGTTCTAACACATCTCCCTTTGAAACCCATTTTCCGGGGACTTCCCACTACTCTATAAAGGTGCCTCATCTCTAGGCTTCCAGGCTCTTGACCATCCAACCCTCTGCCCTCTTCCTCCACCCCTAGACAATCACTGTGCCCTGTTGGCTTTGTCCTCTTGTCCCAACTGGGCTCACGTGTCTTCAGCAACCAAGTCCAACCCAGCATCCCCCAGTCAAGTGTTTCACCCCATGGCTGGGATGGGCTTCCTAGCATAAGGTACCTCTGACCTTTTGTTTGCACTGTGTTATGAATGATGTGGGTTTGGATGGATAATGCTGAGCCCTTCCTCCAGCAGACTGAAAGGAGTATTCTGGGGAGGGACAGCAAGCCAAGATTGTGAGCTCTGCTTCCCCTTCTTATCTCAGAGAACCGCCACTAGAGTCTACACCCTTGAATACATAGTTCCCCTGTTAAAGAAGACCCCTCTTTCTTCTCTTGATACCCCTAAAGTGTCAAGAGAATAATTCTCTGAAGTGTACACTCACTTCGGCAGCTTAAGACAAGAGCCTTATCCCTCAAAGGCTGGGCATGGGTACCTCTCTCATTTGGGAACCCCTGAGGCTCTGCAGCTCCCACCTCAAAGTAGCCTAAAGGCCCACCACTCAGCTGTGAGGGGATGGGGACAGCTCTTCCCAACATTGGTAGGCTGTTGCTGGAAGAGAACTATCTTCACTGAGCATCTACTGTGTGCAGGGCATTTTATACACAAGCTGGACTAGCTGAGCCATTCCACTCCAGCCTCCCTCCGGCCCTCACCATAGGCATCTCTAAGTCACTAATGCATTGGCATTGATGAGACTCAGGCTTTCCACCTTAGGAGAACAGATAGATCCTAGCATCTTTGTATGTAGGGAATCCCTCATTTCTAATTTCTAACCAAGCAAGATTTGTTGAGCAGGGGTGTGGAAAAAAAAGGTGTGTTGAGCAGGGACCTGAATTCATACCACCCAGACAGGTGCTAGGTTTTTTCAGTACTAGGAATTAAAAATCCAGAATCTACAAATACTAGGCAAGCGTGCTATAGCTGGACTGTGTTCCCTAGTTCCTCATACTTTTTATGTTGAGACAGGGTCTTACTGGCTTACACAGGCTGGCCTTGAATTCTCTGTCTTCTTGCTTCAGTCCTCCCTCCCCCTCCCCCTCCCTTTAAACAGCAATGATAACTGGCTTGCAGCCCCTGACCTAGCTCTGGTGTTAACCTTTTGTTTTGGGGGGTTTGGGGGTTGATGTTGTTTAGTCAGGGTCTCCTGCAGCCCAGGTTGACCTTGAACTCACTATATAGCTGAGGATAGTCTTAAATTCCTGGTCTTCCTTCCTCATGCATCCTAGGATTACAATGTACCACCATGCCCAGTTGTTGTTTTGAGATAGGATTTCACTCTATAGCCCTGGCTGTCCTGGAACCCATTCTGTAGAGCAGGCTGGCTTCGAACTCACAGAGATCCACCTGTCTCTGCCTCCTAGGTGCTAGGAGTAAAGGCTCTAGGCACCATGTCCACTACCATGCCCTAGCTCGGCTACTTCTCCCAGCTTCCACGTTGGAAACTGAACCCAGAGCTTCCTGCATGTAGACACTTTATCCTTTGAGCTGTGACCCATGTTCCAGGTAATGGCTTCTATTCCCCTTTGTCCCTGAGAAAACAGACTGACAGGAACAGAGTAAAACCTATCTACATTGTTCTCTGTCTCTCTATCTCTCTTTGTCTCTCTCTATTTATCTCTCTGTCTCTGTGTCTCTCTCTCTCTCTCTCTCTCTCTCTCTCTCTCTCTCTCTCTCTCACACACACACACACACACACACACACACACACACACCCTGTCCTCCCTCCCTGTACCGGGAGTCCTCAGCCACCATGGTTCCCCTCCAGCCCTGTAGGCTGCTGCCTGGACCTGGCCACATGCTTGGGGGTTCCAGTGTCACACTGGCAGCCCTTGTTATTTAATCTCTACCTACCCGTAACTCGCCTTCCTCCGGGCTGTCTGTTTATCAGGCCAGCAGCACCGGCTTGGACTCTAACAGTCTGTCTCCTCGGTGTGGCCCATTAATCTGGGCCATGGTACCTGCACGCGGGCATGTAATAAACAACTTAGAGCACACGTTTATGGATTCAGCTATATCAGCAGCTTTCAATCCGATCACACTTTATGGCACCTACATGAGGCTTTATATTGTTGCAATTACTCTGCTTTATATGCCGCCTTCTTGCCCCTTCATTTTACTTTATTTTTACATTTTATTCCTATTCTTCCTTGGCTGTTTCTAACAAGGCCTAGAGCTCAGCTAAGGCTGGCCACAGTGGCTCATGGTGGCTGCAAGGATGTGATGTGCCCACCTCCTGGTCCACAGAGGATACCCCCACACCTATACCTGTGCAAGCTGTCACAGCCTGCTCCCTCCAAAGAGTCCTGGAAGGAAGCCAACTACATAGATTTGTTGCACAAGAAAAAAGTCCCCTCAGTGTATTTTAAGAGCTGGGAACAGGTGCAGAGTGGATCTTGAGGCTACAGGCCGTGCTGGGCCTGTGCTGACCCACACAGAGGATGGACCTAGAGGACACAGAGAGGCCATGACGCCACCCTGTCCACAGAGCAGGGGTGTTTCTTTGCCTTTGATTTACTGAGCCCACTCCTGGATGCTCTCTTTCATTTTCACCATGTATTAAAAGTGGACAGTGACAATGACAGCTGCTCCAGTTCATCAGTCACATGAGTGTGTTTGCACACCTACTGACCGGTACGTGCGTGTTCTGCTAGAGGTGGTGGCTGCCAAGACTAAACATTGGCTCAGGGGCTGTGACAAAGCCTTATGGCCAGCCTTAAGCTGTATTCATTCATACTGTCATGGGCTGAAAGTTAGAGACCGAGGTCAGGTAGTCACATAGCAGAGCCCATGGGGACATAATTCCTGACTGGGACCAATTGCCTGATCACTCACTGCGTCCTCAAGGGGCTGAGGAAGAGAGGAAGGAAAAGAGAGAAGAAAAAGAAACAGAGACAGAAGTGGGGGGAGGTAATATAGCAGAGTAAAGGTGATAGAGATGAAGGAGAAATAGGCAAAAGAAAAGAGATACAGAGAAGGAGAGGGGGAAGGCGGGGGATGGGACAGGAAGGGGACCAGAGAGGCTGACGGTGCTAATCCCATGGTGAGGTCACACGCTCACAACCCTAGCCCATCTCATTAGTTTCTACAGGCTCACCTCCAAAGCCATAATATCAACACCAGGGCCCCAACATATGAACCATCAGGAGACACGGTTAGGTCCAAAGCCAGCATCACCTCAGCTCCCATGCCAACTCCTGGACTAGTCCCATGTGGTCACCATAACAACATGCCACCACATGGAGGCTTCTTAGCATAAGGACAGACTTTCTGGTGGGTGTGGAGGTAAATCAGAAACTAAGGGGTCACTAGATCCCCATTCTCAGGGGGCTGTAGGGATCGCTTCAGTCTCCACCTCCATCTTTACTTAGATTCTCCTCTGTGGGTCTTATATCTGGAGTCCCCAGTTCCTATGCAGTAATTCCCATTGGAGGAAGAGCCTGCTCCAATATAATGCTGTGATCTCAGCTGAACCACTTACATCTACAAAAACCCGGTTTCCAAGGGAAGCCACATCCACAGCTGCTGGGTGGCCCTGAACTAGGGGAGGTGTCTGCCCAGAGAATGTCTTCCCTGAAGAGATGTAAATGTCTCCCCCTTCATTATAAGGTGTCAGTGACAAGCCAAAGTATAATTGCGCCAAAGTCATCCCCCAGGTGTACTAGTTTTTTGTTTTGACTTTGTTTGTTTGGCTGTGGTAAAGCTCTTTTAACTTATGACTTTAGAGGGAAGTCCATAATGGCAGGGAGGCATGGTGGCAAGCAGCCGCAGCAGGGAGCTGAAAGATCATCACTCTTGACTCTCAAACCAAAAAGTGGGCAAGGCTATAACCCCTCAGAGCCCACCCGCAGTGATAGACCTCCTTCAGCAATGCTGCTCCCCTAAAAGTTCCATAACCTCCTCAAACAGCACCATCAACTGAGGACCGAGCGTTCAAAGCCATGAACCTATGGAGGGCATTGCTTATTCAAACCACAGTCCCGGGAACCAATGAATTTACTGGATTTACTTACAGAGCAGGGCCGAGGGGTTATTGACAGGAGCTTGGGGACCCCAAAGCAGCCATATTGGAAAGCCTTTACCCAGCATGGTATTGGCTTCCCTATAGCCACATAGCCACTTTCAGTTAATTTTCCCAGGATTGTAGAGTACACTCCAATACCACTAATACCTCGACCCTAAAACCTCCTGAAATTAGGGCTTAATTGCATACAGATGGCCAGCAGCAGCATCCAGACTGTCAGGTCCAGTGACCCTCCCCACCCCTTCCTTCTCTGCGGAAATGTCAACTGCCCACAGATGTGAATCCAGTGGTCTCTTGCCAGCAGGTGCAGCTGAGCCAAGGAAGATGGCGGCTGTTTTGCTTGGAGGACCGTGTTCTCCATCAGGGAGGGACACCACTGTATTCATTGTAGAGAGTGTGAGGTCTGGTGCAGGGGGCAGGGTTGGATGAGCAAGTAGGTCAGTGGGGTAAACTTAGGCAAGAAGGAGAATAATGGAATAAGAGTGGTGAGTGGAAGGGCATGGTTGACTTACAGGCCTCTGAACGCAAAGGTTCTCCCCAAAGTCCTCTGGCACTTAGACTCATAAGACGAGAAAGAGGACAGTCCCAAGTCTGTCCAGAGATGTAGCTGTGGAACTTCCCCTATAGACTACTTGATGCTCCGAGGACTAAAGTCTCTGTGGACCACACGGGCTGGCAGGAATGGTATTTCTGACTCCACAATTCTAATACTTGACCTCTTCCCAGATGTTGGGGGACCTGCCGACCCCATTGCACCAACCATCATCATCCCACCCAAGAACACAAGTGTTGTGGCTGGGACCTCGGAGGTGACCATGGAGTGCGTCGCAAATGCCAGGTGGGTAGCACATCTTTGATTGATTCCCAACCAGAACTGTAGCCAGGAGCATAGTTGTCTTTGAGGAAGGTCCAGAAGCAGGTCTGATGAGGGCCAGTGAGAGCAGAGAAGGAGTGGTAGGTGGACACAGCATATCCAGTGCACCATCCAACATGCTCAACAGGATTTCTTATTCTTGGATGGGGAGTTGCTGGGAAATAGATTTTGCCCAGGCTGTGGGGCCAGAGGGTGAATCTATGTGCTCCTAACACAGAGCCATCCAGAGTGGGGAAATGGTCCCTCAGAGCAGAGCCCTTCTGTATGTGGGGCTTATGGAGAGGGATTGTGTATAGGAGATGATGCACAGGGTGAGCACAATATGAACTTTGGAAGGCACCATTGCATCTCTCCAGTCGCTCTCAGAGGAGACTGGTAGATTGTCCCCGAGCCTCCTCCCAAGAGGACTGAGTGATGAGAGCTTCCCACGGGACTTCTTTCCCCTCCCCTCAATATGACATGAGTGCCAAGAGCCTCCAGCCCAGAGAAGGCAGGCAATCTACACACAGTCACCCACATGGCCAATAGCAGTGCTGAACTGAAGCCAGCTCTCCAGAGGACCAGCTCCCTGCCACGGGCCTCAGTCTGCTCATCTATAGTGAGTGTGACCTGGTACACACCTCACTATAACACATGCAAGGAGAGCACTGAACCCAGCCTGCTCTGTCTGGGTACTCTATAGAGGTAAAGTCCTATTATGACTGGGGAATTAGACCAAGGGTCCCAAGGTCCCCTCCAGCTAAGGATTCCAGGAGAGCTGAGTCCTTAAAGCAGTGTTTCTGAGCACATTTTACAGAGCCCAAGTTTTTTACAAGGATGGGAAACTTGACCAGGATGGATGTTAAAGGCCCTGAAAAGTAGCCAAGTACTTGCCATAGATTCCCATACTTACATACCTATGGAGCTCCTTTTCTAGAAGAATCTGAGTGCCCCAAACAGCTAGCCCCACCCCACTTGGGGAGTTCCATCCTTAGGAACCACTAGGAGCTGGGAAGGAATATCCAAGCAAACCAGATCACTAGAGTTTGGAATACAGGGGCCCATGATGCTGGGAAGTGAGCCAAACTCTCCTCATCTCTCAAAGGTGAGGGTGGGTCTGTCTGCCTGTCCTTGTGTCCTATCTGTCCTTATCATTTCCCCTCACCCTCCACTTCTCAAGTCACATATTCCAAGAAGGGAAGGTGTGGTGCCCAGGGAGAGCTCAGCAAATAAGCTGGGCCAGTTGCCAGACTCCTCCAGAGTTGTGTGTGCAGTTACCACTGTGGCTCCACACCGTTGGAAGCATTATCCATGACTGACAGACTGATAGACTCACCTGTCACCCAAGGATGCTATAGTTACCCCCATTCTACAGATGGGGAAACTGAGCTTCAAGGTGTTTTAGAAATTTGTCTTGAAGTTTTCATCCAGGGCAGATGACAAAGTGTTAGAAACCCCAAAGCCAGCTCCATCCTGTTCCTCCCCATACTTGCCCTGCCCCACCCCCTTTGTCCTTCCAGAAGCCCTTGTCTGAGGGCAACTGCTTCCCTTATCCTGTAGGCCCCTGATCAAGCTGCACATTGTCTGGAAGAAAGATGGGGCCTTGATCTCCAGTGGTATCAGTGATTACAACCGCAGGCTCACCATCACCAACCCCACGGTTAGCGACGCTGGCTACTATGAGTGTGAGGCTGTGTTGCGCAGCAGCAGTGTGGCCGCTGTCACCCGAGGAGCCTACCTCCTAGTTCTGGGTAAGTCATGGCAAGTGCTGGGGCTCCTCTGCCGTGGGAGAAGGAAGGAACAGGCAGAGATCACAGCAGTGTGGCCGGATGCCATCTCCACAGTGGCTAGATACAAAACCAATAAGCCTTTAATCCTGTCTCCTGGTCCTTCCCCTGCAGAGCCACCTCAGTTTGTCAAAGAGCCTGAAAGACACATCACAGCAGAGATGGAGAAGGTGGTAGACATCCCTTGTCGAGCCAAAGGTAACAAAGAGGCATGGGTGTGAGGACAAGGACCCCCGAACTTCATCCTCTCTCATCCCTGTCAGGACATCTCTAAGCCTCGCCTCCCTCTCCTCACCATCACTAAGCAGTGACAAGCTGGCTAGGTGCTGGTACCCAGGAAACAAACAGCCAAATTACCGTAATCTCAAGCTGCAAATCAACCCACGTGTAACTCCAGGGTTACAAATGAGCCCAAATTACCGTAATTTCAGGACAGGTGACAGACCCAAATTGCCCATAATTTGAGAGTTGTAGACAATGCCGAATCACCATTTTGCCAGCATCTGCAGACCTGGTGTGTCTCACCTGAAGGAGTGTCATCCACGCAGCCCATTTGAGGTGGGGGTTTCCTGGCTTGGTCTTCTCCCCCAGCTGGTCCTATTTAACACTCTGTTGCAGTTCCCTGCCCCCATTCTGATGGTGCTGAGCCTAAAGGCAGTGACAGCCAGGAGATAGAGGGTTAAAAGGTGCTGTCACATTGAATATGGGGACTGAAGCATCCTAGCATCCAGCGCCTGAGGCAGGAGGATTTCTGTGAGTCCCCGACTGCCCAGCAAATAGAGAATCCTGATCCAGAAAATTGGTATGGCCCAAGAAGAGCATATAGGGGTTTGCAGAGCTACAGCCTTTCTGAGACCTTTGGACAGAAGCAAAGATGAGGGCCAGGCCCCTGGGAGCAGAGGGGTGGCAGGTTGACACCGCTGTCACGTAATCTCCTCATTGCTTGTCACATAAGCTCAGTGGGGTTGCTCATTCTTGGCCACCAAGGGGAGTAAGCCAGGCTGGGTTCACAGATGAACCACATAGCCAGATCCCTCCTGTTTTCCAAATCACATATTTGCAAAGAGATGAAGAAACTAATAAACAAATAAAGATGCCTTATTTCATCTCATCTGAAATGCCACGAGCTATGAGGTGCCCCATTATTTTATGTGCCACTAAGAAAGAAAAAAGGCTGCCAATTAAATCATGACAGGTTGTTGATTGTAAGCCACACCCCAATCCCCCGTCGCGTTGTAATGAATATGGAAGAATTTATGTCATCCCGTGGGTGAAATGTAGTGATGGCTATAGAAGGATGCACAGGGAGGCAGAGTGCAGAGCTGTGGCTGCCTATTGAGAGTGTAGAGTGCCCCTGGAGAAGTCAAGTTTGAGCAAAGTTGGAGAGAGAGGATGAAGGACATGGGAGAACTGAGAGACGTCTATGGGGAGAGAGCACCAGACCAAGGGATGAAGACATCCATCTTCCTCTGTGTGCAGACAAGAGACAGGACTTCCGGGGAGCTCCCACAGAACAGAGGCGGCCTGCCTGCTTCCTCACCTGGGCTTCATTGTCAGGGGGTTGGAAACTGCACTTGGAGGTTAGCACGATACACAGAAGGCTGAGCCAGGCATTGCAGTAAAAAATTAAAGACATACCTGCCATCCCTGCTCAGGAGGCTGAAAAAAGACAGTTGACATGAGTTCAAGACTAGCCTGGGCTATAGTGACCTTCAAGATAACCTGAGCTACAGAAAGGGACCTTGTCTAAAATATATACTAATAATGATAAAGAAGAAGAGACCATGGATGGAGAGTTAGCTCAGTTGGTAGTGTTTGCGTAGCATGTAAAGAGCCCTGGTTCAATCCTCAGCACTGTATAAACCAGGCGTGGTGGCATACATCCTTTATAACACTAGCCCTTGGGAGGTCAAGGCAGGAGAATCAGAAAGTCAAGGTTAGCCTCAGCTCTGTAGGGAGTTCAAGGCCAGCCTGGAATATACAAATCCCTGTCTCAAAAATAACAATAAGGCCTGGAGAGACGGCCAGCTGTTAAGCACAATTGCTGCTCTTACAGAGAACCCAGGTTTAACTCCCAGCACCCACATGCATGACAGTTCATGAGCACCTATAATTCCAGATCTTCTCTTCTGAACCCCATGAGCACCAGTTAACATATGATGTACATACATATATGTAGGAAGAATACTCACATAAAAATAAATATATGTAATAATAATAATGATGTGTCAGAGGTTAAAAGTTCATATTACTTATACAGAGCACCTGAGTTTAGTTCTGAGTTTCCACATCAAGATTCTTACCACCTGTATCTCCAGGTCTGGGTGGGATGGATAACTCTGGATTCTTCAGGCACACACACATACATGCACATAAACATACACACAATTTAAAATGAAATTCTTAATTTAAAAGGAGCAGATGAGATGTCTCTTTGGGTAAAGGTGCTTGCCAAAAAACTTGACAATCTGAGTTCAATCCCTGGGAACCTACATAAAGGTGGAAAGAAATAACTAAGACCACAAACTTGTCCTCTCCAAATAATAATAAATAAAAACTTAAACAATAATAATAATTAACCTCACCTCTAAAAATTGCCCAGCGAAGCATTTCTGTGGAAAATTAAATCTAGGATATTTCCATTTTCTAAAAAATCTCTATCCCAAAAGTCTTGAGAATTTTCAGAGAACATACTCCATAAAATCAATGTCTATGAGAAGATTCCAGCAAGCAAAGCACCCTAGGACCCCCTGCAGACTTCTGGCCAGGGAGAAGGCATAGTGGCTGACAATGGCTCTGGCCTCCTACAGGGGTGCCACCTCCCTCTGTCACCTGGTACAAGGATGCTGCGTTGGTGGAGGTGGAGAAGCTGACCCGTTTCAAGCAGCGCAGTGATGGTAGCCTGCAGATCAGTGGTCTGCTACCCGATGACACTGGCATGCTCCAGTGCTTTGCCCACAATGCTGCTGGAGAGGCACAGACCTCCACTTACCTGGCTGTCACCAGTAAGTATCCTCCTCTGTGCTGCCCCTGAGCTGACCTATGAGGCACAGTATCCCTCCACACTGCCAAGGGGCATGATGGGGTGGGACTGTGCTATGGTGGAATTCCAGGAGGCTATCACATATGGCACCAGCTTATCACATCCCTTCAGCACTGCTTCTTGCCAGAGGAAAGGGAGCCCTGCTCTCTCATGATCCTTTACAAGAGCCCTGAGGCCACTGATGCCCTTGGAGAAAAGCCAGTTCCAATAACTGCTGACCTCAGGACAGAGGAAGTCACCCAGGGCTCAGGAGACCCAATGCAAAGGCAGCTCCCGCCTGTTTATTCTCAAACAAGCTGGTGCATGTTCAGTGAAGGTCAAGTCCTACTGACTTTGTCACCAAGGGTGACAGCTGTCCTCTGTGTCCTCAGTTTCCCCTCAGTGGAGGCCTGAGGTTCTAGAGGGCAGAACTTTCCTGACAGGTACCTCTGGACCTCTAGTAGCCCTCCCTACAGAAGGCCCTGTGACACCAGGGCCAGCAGGTGTAGGGGAGGACCCATCTTCTTGTAGGATCAGAGCTCCTGGTCCCTGGGTGGGGATCTTCTTAAGTGTCTAATAGATCCTGCTGTCTTCCTCTCCAGGTATCGCCCCTAATATCACCAGGGGCCCCCTTGACAGTACGGTGATTGATGGAATGTCAGTGGTACTGGCATGTGAGACCTCAGGGGCACCTCGGCCTGCTATCACTTGGCAGAAAGGTACATGGGATGAACATCCAGAGGGCATAGCCATGTGACAGTTGAGGAGAGTCATCAAATCTAATTTCGGGAGCTAGGCAAATTGAGTTCCCCATGTACAGTTGTAAAGGCTGTACAGTGTACCACCCATTTTTCACAAACCATATCATTCTGTCTCTCCCTCCTTCCTTCTCCCCTCACCCCTCTCTCTCCCAGGCTAGACCAAAAACCACATATATCCCACTGCAAGAGGTCTATCCTGATCTGGTGGTGTCTTTATCATTCTGCAAGTCTGTCTACCAATCCTTTATCTCTATTTCTCTTTCACATCTTCCCTGCAGTGCCCCACTGCACCCCTCAGCCATCCTTCTCCTCCTCAACTCTCCTGAAGGAGACTCTCTCCAGAAGCATCCTGTCCTTAACAGGATGCTCATCATCACCTTATCAACCAGTCTCCTGCCTCCTTTCCCAGCCCAAATGCAGCTGTCCGACACCAGCAGCAATGGCAGACAGAGCATGGCCTCCTCTGGTGAAGGGCAGACACAGTGATGGGTGGAGAAGTGGCAGATAGGGTGGCCTGTAAAGGGTGATGCTACCCTGTGAGCCTGGGCCTGTCACCAAGCTCCCACTCAGGCCTGTTCCTAACCCATTTAACATTTCTAGTACCTGACACCTTCCAGAATTGGAACATCTAGGGCCAGTATGAAGGCTACCTCTGACAACACAACAATCCCTATGTTACCTCAGGGGAGCGCATCTTAGCCAGCGGCTCTGTCCAGCTGCCTCGCTTCACACTGCTGGAGTCTGGCAGCCTCCTCATTAGCCCAACCCACATCTCTGACGCTGGTACCTACACCTGCTTGGCCACCAACTCTCGGGGAGTAGACGAGGCCTCAGCAGACCTGGTCGTATGGGGTGAGTGACCATCCATAGGGGCGGGCTGCCAGCATCTGCACTTGCATACTGTGTTGCTGACACAGCCAAGGCTCCTCCTGTCACAGGGACGGTGACAAATTAACTTAGAAGCCAAGAATGGGGAGTAATGGCCCTGCCAGCAAGGCCACAGGATGGGGGAGGCTGTGCCATGCTTGGCTGAGTCCAGAGAACTGTAAAAAGCTGTCTTGTGTATTTTAGGGCAGAAATCAACATAGGACCACAGTGTAAATATTTTTTTTTGGTTCCGTGGGCCAGACGATATCCCTCTCAGCCCCTTTCCAGCCCTTGTGCGGCTGAGAAAACAGTAGAGCCATTAGTGGTGTAGTGGTAAGGCCCATCCAGGTGAGCTTGTCTGCTCAGCATGCTACCTGCCACTGTCATCCTCAGCCTGGAGAGATGCCATAGATGTCTTAAGCCTCTTCCACTTGGTGTGTACACCCCAGACATGCAAGTGTATGGCACCTGTCCAGGCTGAGCCCCAGGGCCTGGAGTGAATGGCTAGACCCCGTCTGTCACCAATAAGCTGGCCTAATGGTCCTGATCACTCTCGGCTTGCAGTTTCCATTCTCAGCCTGGCACTCTGAGTCATCACCATGTTTGTGGCTTCTGAGAAACACAGTGTCCCTGGGACACTTTGTCCTTTCCACTCTTAAGAGACTTTTAGGTGGTCTACGCACCTGTCTACATGTGAGGTCATCCCAACATCCAGATGTACAGCCTCAGATCACCTCAGGAATGGCCTTCCTATGCAAACAGGTCACACCAGGGTGCCAGCTCCACATCCCTGTTTACTGAACTATCCCTGCCACCATATCTCTGCTAGATGCACTGTCTCTACCTTATCTTACAGCCCGGACACGCATCACCAAGCCACCCCAGGACCAGAGTGTCATCAAGGGTACCCAGGCCTCCATGGTGTGTGGAGTGACCCACGATCCTAGAGTGACTATCAGGTACTCCAGGAAAAGGCGGGGGGGGGGAGGGGGATGCCTATGAGTTCTGATGACATCATCAGGACCTGATACCATCTGTTAGGCCTTGGGGGCTATTCCCAGAACTGGGTATGGGGCTGAGATGAACAGGCTTGAGTGAGCATCTGGGGACTATGCTGTGTGAGCAGTGTTGATGAAATGGAAGGCAGAGAAACAGAACAAGGAGAAGGACTTGGGAGATGACTCAGTGCTAAGAACACTTGCTGTGTAAGCACAAAAACCTGAGTTCAAATCCCAGCCCCCAAAAGTAAGGCACAGCTGCATACATATATCAAAAGCAGGACATAGCTTCGTAGATGCCCATAACCCTAGCAGTGTGGAGAGGCAAGGCAGGCCCACTGGAGCTTGCCCTAGCCTACTTCCGGTTTCAGAGAGAGACACTCTCTAAAGAAAGAAAATTACAAACAGGACACCTAACATGCTCCCCTGGCTTCCACACACTCACACACATATGCATATACTCCGTGCACATATTGTACACATATGCTACACATACACATGCATATACATCATACCTATATTGTATACATACACTACACACACATGCCTGTACACCATGCACATATTGTACACATAGGCTACACACAGAGAAAAAGGGAACAGCAAAAGAGGGTAAAGGGAAGGAAAGAAAGCCATTTAAGATGAGGAGAGAGGGACTCCAGGTACACGCTCCCCACTTTTCAGACTCGCTACTAATGGGAACTAGTTAATTTAAGCACCTATTGTGAGGCCTTTATTATTTTAATATTCATAATGGAGGGGTTAAGAAGACAAAGAGGGGAAAGATGGTGCAGCAGCAGTTAAGAGCACTGGCTCTTCTTCCAGAGGACCCAGGTTCAGTTCCCAGAACCCACCGCTCACAGTTACCTATAATTCTACCTACAGGGGATCCAATACCTGTATGCTCACCTGTTTGTTTTCATTTAAAAAGAAGACAAAAAGGTGAGCATAGGGTTAGGGCAGGAGGCACCCCAGGGGATGTCCGTGGAAGAGGGTTTGCAAGGGAAGATGCCTAAACTGAAGTCATTCCCTTACCACAATGGGGAAGCCAGGACCTTGACCCTCAAGATGTTTAGTCCCTCTGGAAGCCACTGTGGAGGCTGAGACAGTCATCTGTGTGCCAAAACCTGAACAAGGACACCCAGTGTATCCAAACTATAAGACTGGGAGCTGCAACCAAGAGGGTTGTATGGTGTTCCTTCGTTCTGCTCTGGGAGCTCCAGAAGGCTGGGGAGTCAGCATAACCACTTCTTTAGAAGATTCTAGCATGGTGCTGTCCAGCAGTAACACTCACACAATTGTCTTGGAGGCCAGGAGAGGCAGACACTCCTAGGGGCCAACACTCCTGCTTCCGCAGACATGGCCTCCCTGAGCCTCACAACTGTGTCCTGGGGTGCCACCTGGTGGTCACTAGGCAGAGGACCAGTGCAGAGCAGCCAGTCACAGTATAATCAAGTTCTGAAGAACCAAGATTGCAGGACAATTGCCCAGCTAGATCCTTAGACAACACACTGCCCTCCCAGGCTGAGAAATGCCTCGTGAAGTGTTCAACTTTGACTTTGGGGGCCATTATCACATGCCAGCATGAACACAAACAATCACATAGAGACATTCAGAATGTAAGCGGATCAATTTCTGGATTCTTAATCATGACTTTACCAGATTTTTCTCTAAAAGAAAAAGAAGTTAATAAAGCAACTGTGAACATGTCCTAAGAGAAAACTCACACATCTATGCCACTGTGACTCACACTCTGGCACAATATGGTAGTGCCCTTTCCATGTCCGCTAGCTGAAAAACCTCAGTAACCACTGTGTTAACTCAGCAACAGTTTCCACTGTGTGTATATGTGTATACGAATGTGTGAATGTGAATGAATATGTTTATGTCCATGTGGGTGCATATGTACCTGTGTGGGGGCATGCAGACCAAAGGTAGACATCAGGCATCTTTCTCTGTCAGTATAAGGATCTTTCACTAAACCTGGGGCTCACAGCTTGGTCAGATCAGCATGCCCAGGAGCCTGAGCTCTCCATGCCCCAGCACTGAGATAACTCATGTACAGCCTTGCCCAACTTTTCACATAGTGCTGGGGAAGCAAACTGAGGTCCTCATGCCTCATGCCTGCATAGCAAGGACCATATCCGTAGGGCCATCTGCCCCAGCCCCTTTCACATATTAAAATGTCACTTAATCCTATTTCGCAAAGACCAGTGCATTTTATTACTCTTCTGAGTGGTTCCTACTAGAATAGAAGTTGGGGTACCCTTGCTTCTACAGACCCACCCTCTGGATTTTCCAGCAACCTACAAACAGCAAATCCCTGGTGGCACTTTCCTAGAAGTCATCCTCATCTGAGGATGAAGTAGCCTTGTCACATACTCTTCCTAAGATGAGAGGAAGATAAGAGTACTCACATTGTCACCTCCACCTCTGCAAAGCATCCAGTGGATGCCCTTTGTCTCTACCCCAGCCTCTATCCCTTGAGCAGGGGAGGCCCCTGCTGGCCTCTGCAGCCTTGAGATAAATAGGTGGGGAAGGCAAATCTCAGCATTTGTAAAGCTCCCCAGTGATTCTGATATTTTTTCCCCAGAAACAGGGTATTCTAGCTGCAAAGCACAATGGGGTCCCCTGAGCAGACTAGAAAGGGGTAAATCAATCGATCACATTTAAGCCTTTGCCACTCAAATCCCAAGTGATGTGTTGTCAAGACAGAGCTGGGCTCCAGGGATGAGGCCCAGACAGCTGCAAGCTGCCAGCATGGAATGACACTAAAGCCATTCTAGTAGAATCTATTTGGTATCTGAGTCCAGATCTAGACAGAAATGAACAATACAATTTGAGATATTAATAATAATAATAATAATTTTTACTTTACTATGTAATGAATCGATTACATTTTAGGAGGAAAATGCAAATCAGCAAAAGAAGAAGGATAGAAAAAACACAAACTAAATGTTCCCCTTAATTAGACACCATTGGTAATGATATTTGAGTTCCATTAAGGAAGCCAGACATTTTCTGTTCTCTAATCTCTTCCCCTTAAGGACCTACTGTGCCCCATGTGCCATGTCAATAAATATTTTTGCATCAACTCAATTACAGGATTTCTTAGAGTCCATTGTTTGGGTAAAACATAGTTTACCACTTCACAGTGACTGCATTTTTTCTATTATTTCTAAATTTTTGCTAATATAGAGAAATCTCATTATGAGCATCCCAGTGTCTAAATTGTTGACACGTCTCTGTTTGCTCAGGTTTGTCTATTGTGGTCCAGAGCCAAAAGGGTCCCTGAAGGGCCACTGGCCACATGATTTGACAGCCAATTCTACAACTAAATTGTTCTGGAAATTATCTACTCTAATAAATTAAAAGACTTGAAGGTTATTTATTTTTGTTTATTTCAACTTTGATTTCTGGGAAATAATGCTAAGAGTGTGATTTGGGTAGAGAGGTAGGTAGGTCAGAGTGTGTGTGTGTGTGTGTGTGTGTGTGTTTGAAATAGGGTCTTTTTATGTAGCCCAAACTGGGCTGAAGCTTGTAGGCATTCTCCTGCTCCAGCTTCCCAAGTGCTAAGATTACAGGCATAATCCACCATGCCTGGCTAAGTATAGGTTTTATTTACTCTTGTAAGAAACTACCCAAGCCAGGATTGACAGCACACATCTTTAATCCCAGGACTCGGCCGAGGCAGAGATATCTGTGAGCTAGAAGCCAGCTTGGTCCACATAACAAGTTCTAGGCCATCCAGAGCTACATAGTGAGACCTTGTGAAAAGAGAGAGGGGATGCAAGCACTCAGCTGTCTTCTAGAGGAATGGGGCACATCTTGGAGGAGGGCCTATTCCCCTGGCAGGCACTGGGTGATTGATGTTGGCCATTCTTTTAGGTATGGTGTGATTCTTGTTTCGAAGTGGGTTTTGTTTGAATTATGTGTGTCTGTGTGTGTGTGTGTCTTCGCGGAGATATGTACCTGTGAGTACAGTACCCACAGAGTCTAGAAGAGGGTGTCAGATCCTTTAGGGGCTAGAGTTACAGGCAATTGTGAGCCTCCTGACATGATGCTGGGAAAGGAACCGCCAATCTCCTACAACAGCTGTATGTATACACTCTCAACTGCTGAGCCATCTGCCCAGCCCATCGGCTGCTCTAATTCACATGTCTCCGTGACCTAGGAGGAGAACATCTCATTTCTGTTTCCCCCTGTGTATGTCTTCATCAGGGAGGTGTCTGTCAAGGACTTCAGCCCAGTTTTTAATCAGGCATTTGTTTTCTTATGGTTGAGGTTGAAGAAGTCTCTGTATATTTTGGATAACAGTGCCTTATCAGATATTTGTTATGCAAACATTTTCTCCCAGTCTGTGGCTTCTCTTTCTATTCTCTTGGCAATATCTGTAGAAGAGCAGAAATTTTAATTTTTACAAAGTCCATCTTATCAATCCTTTCTCTCAGGGATCAGGCCTTCGGTGTGGTATATGGAGCTAGCACCAAAGGCAAGGCCATGTAGATTTTATATTATCTCCTAGCAGGTAGGGGATTCTGCATCATACAATTAGATTTGTGACCAATTTTGAATTAATTCTTGTAATGAGAATGAGGCTGTTCTGCATGTGGCATCCAGGGGTTCCAGCATCATTTGTTGAAAGGGACTTTCTTTTTGTTCTATTCTCGTCTGTTGTCATTGGGAGGGGGATTTTTACATTGTTTTATTGTGTGGTTATACATGCATATGGAAGTCAGATGACAACATGGGAGAGTCAGGTCTCTCTCTCCCCCATGTGGGTTCTCGAGTTATCTGGTTATCTGCCCACAAGCACCTTTACCCACTGAGCCACCTCACCAGCTCTGTTTTTGTCCTGGTCTTATGTCATTGTAGAAACCAGATTCTATAACAGAGGTCAATAAACCATTCCTGTAAAGGACCAGAAGTAAGTGTTTTAGCATTGAGATCTACATCGTCTTTGTCATGACCACTTGACTCTATCTGTATTAGACATGTCTACAACTGGGCATATCCATGTTACAAGAAAACTCTTTTATGTAGGGGCTGGAGAAGTGGCTTAGTAGTTGCTGCTCTTCCAGAGGACCTGAGTTTAATCCCCAACATCTATATGATAGCCCACAATCCTGTAACTCTAGTTCCAGGGGATCCAATACACTCTTCTACCCTCCATAACACCAGACACATACAGCATGTAAGCAAACACTCATATGCACAAAATAAAACTAATAAATTTTGGTTTCATTTTCAAAACTTAAAATATATAAGTATGTAACAGGCCATAAGTCACTGATACCACTATAGAATATCTACATTATGGATTTGGCTACATACTGTTCTTTGTGCTGCTAACCTTTTCTTCTATCCTTTGTATTTCTGATTAGAATCTAGTACCTATTAATTAGACTTGAGTTTAGTAACAAATGCTTCCCGGGCAGGGATATATGCTTCCTGGAGCATCATGTCCTAAAGCAAAGAGTGTCTGCTTACTATGGGTGTCTCTTAAACAGCAGTAACCCTCTGCAAATAGATCTGCTTTAAGGGAAAGCCTGCTCACTCCATGAATGCTAGCAAGGATGATTCTTTTCTGGGTAACGAGATGAATGGGAAGTGACTGCTATTGTCCATTTCTAAGCATATATTAAAAGCCTTTAAAATTAACTTGGCAGTTTCATTGCTGATCATTTATCTCTGAAGAAGTGGAGTGCAGGTAAACATTTTTCAATGAGGGTGTTCATCACATTGTTAACTATAACAGCGGGAAAGAAGGTGACAGTGTGTGCACTAATAGCAAGTCAAAGTGACATGGGGACGGTATCTGAACAACCTGCATCTGTTTGTATTTTTTTAATGTATGGTATGGGAATATCACATGAAAAGAGCATGTGATACTTTGATGAGGAAAGAGTTTTTAAAACGGGATGTATGAAAATGTGGGTGGGTGAATGGATGAATGAACTTGTGGGTAGATAAACTCTTAGATGGGCATGTGTGGATTGATGAGTGCATGGAAACTCAAAGGTAGGTATGTGAGTGGATAAGTAAAAGCTCCTATTGATGATGAGTGGATGGATGGAAACCTGGGTAGCAAGTGGTAGATGAATAGATGGGTGAATGAGTGGATTGACAACTAGAAATCATTGATATAAATATTCTCCAATGAAAACACCAGTGACTGACTTTGGCCATCTGCCATGTTTGTACTCACCTAAGTATTCCTGGATCTACAGTCCTTACAATCTCATGAAGTAAGTGGGCTCCACATGTTACAGATGGCAAACTGAGTCACAGATGGTTAAATAAACCTACCCAAGATCACATCACAAGCTGCTTGTGGCAGAGGAACCCTCCAGCCTGAGCTTCTATATCAAGGACACAGTATCACTCGATCCACCAGCAGAGCACAGGAGAAATCTAGAAACAGGGATTTATGCTCCCATGTTCATCACAGGCTCCCAGGACTGAAGAGCTTTTCTTTTCCATGGTCCTTCTTTGCCTCATTTGTTTATTTGGTTTGGTTTGGTTTGGTTTGGTTTGGTTTAGTTTGGTTTGGTTTTTCTTGCCGGTAGTTCACACTTCTGTTGATTTTTCTATTTAAACTGAGGGTTAAAATATCACAGACAGATTCTCATTGGCAGTCTTTCCTTCTCTTAGCTTGAGGTGACTTTAGGACCCTAAGGCTGACCCACTGCTGTCCTCAGGTGACATCTTGCCCTCTTGAGACCTCTATTCCATCTCCCCTGGAGAGCACTGTGCATCCCACCTCCAAGGATCTAGTTCTCAGAATATGTTCATGACAGCAGTAACAGCTGTGTTTTCTCCCGAACAACTGTAGAGGAGGTATTTTGTCCTGTCATGCGCCAGTGTGTATGTCATTTCTCAAGTCTCCCTTCGTTCCAACTGGCCAAAGCTAAAGTGATTTTTTTGGACACTAAAGTCAATTTGTCACAGTGATGCATCGATTTAATGATCCCCCTCGTAGAACTAATTCCAAAATGTAGCCTACTCGGAATCTTTGATTTCTTCTCCAGCTGTAATCTTTTAACATCTTCAGAGGAATTCCTTGGGCTGGCTCTTTCCCAGTGGCTGTTTTTCGATGGCTTCTGGCCAAAAGTAACAACATTTTGACCCAGCTCTGAACCCAAGGTGTAAATGACCAGTAATGGCCTACTGCTTGAATGCTCCTGTACCTAGCACCTGCCCCAGGAGTGATGGACATCCAGGCTCTCCCCAGGGAACCACCTCCTTCCAGGCCCTCCTCCCTGAGTCCCAGGGACCACACATGTGGGACCTGTAATGACCTCCTGCCTGCCTGGGGCTCATTCTTTCTAGGAGAAGGCTTGGGTGTTGACCACCCTGGGAACTTTCTAACCTCCTTTCACTGACCCACCTGTCCTCCCCCTCCATAGGTATGTGTGGGAGAAGGATGGAGCCACCTTGGCTGTGGAGACCAATCCCCGGGTCCGTCTGGACAGAAACGGCTCCCTGCACATCTCACAGACGTGGTCAGGGGACATTGGCACATACACCTGCCGGGTACTCTCAGCTGGTGGCAATGACTCTCGAAATGCCCACCTGCGAGTCAGGTAAGGACAAAGGAGGCACAAGTAATTGCAGCCGTAGGGCATTCAGAGCCAGTCCGCTCCTTTTGGTCGTGACCAAAAGCCATGTACAACTAGGCCCACCCACATCCCCTAAGACACTTCCTGAGCATCCTGCTAGCACTGTCCCTCAGTTCAGAAACACCCTGTGAGAAGCAAAATTCTGCATATTTCTTAAACGGGGCTTCAGAGAGAAGAATCTGCAGACACAGACGTCTATTCCAGATAGCTCACCAAGATGTCAAAGAAATGATTCCACCCACGTCCAGCTTGGTGTACCAATGAGTTTATTGCTTGCAGGTGTACGGGTGACCCCAAGGCAGCTGCATCACCAAAATGTCCCACTGCAGTAGGAATGGTGACTTCTCATAGTTCCCTCCATGGAGCTCCCTCTTCAGTTAACCTTCTCCCTTGTGTTTACACTAGCCACCCGCCTTGAGAACACATGCAGCTGGAACAGGATTGCATGCCTCCCTGGGGAAAGAAAAAGGAGAGGGATTGGTAGGAATCTTAGGTAAGGGTGATCAACCCTTCCCATCTTCCCTATGAAGGGACATCAACAGGCAATCTTTCTTTTTATTGTTGGAGAATTTCATACATGCATGTTATATATTTTAATTAAATATACTCTACCATTCCCCTCCAATTTTTCCCCACACCCACACTACTTTTCCTGCTCTACTGCAGGTACTTTGTTTTAAAACCCACCGAGTTCACTTAGTGCTGCCTGCATATGGGTAAGGGTGTACAACCATCTACTGGAGCATGCACAGCTTTTCTGGGATCACATTCCTAAAGAAAATTGATAATTTAGCTATGGGTAGGACTTGTGAGGCCCTCTCTTCCATGCTGAGATTTTGGCTGATTTGGTCTTGAGCATACAGCCACAGCCACTGAAAGTGTGCAACGTCCCTACTATGAACAGTAAATACTCTTTCTTGTAGTCAGTTTTCCTGTGTCCCACAGTTGCTTGGTCCAAAATAAACACACAGAGACTTAATTACAAACTGTTGGCCTATGGCTCAGGCTATTAGTGGTTAGCTCTTGCACCTTAAATTAACCCATTTCTATTTATCTATGTATTGTCATGTGGCTGGTGACTTACCAGTACTTTGACATCTTGCTTCTTGGGCAGTTGGATTGTGTCTCCCAGACTCTGCCTTTCTTCTCCTGTCTCTCTGCTTGGGTTTCCTACCTGACTGTAAGATGTCTTGCCATAGGCCAAAACAGCTTTTTTATTAGCTAGTGGTAGCAACACATATTCACAGCATACAGAAAGACCATCCCATAGCACTTTCTGTACAGATGTTCACTACCTCTGACTCTTATGGTCTTTCTACCCCTTCTTCTAAGATAATTCCTGAGCCCTGGTGTGGGTGAGGAGGTAATGTAGATGTGTTATTTATAGCTGAGCATCTTACAATCTCTTCCTCCACACACTGACCAGACATGGGTCTCTGTATTTGTCACAATTTACTGCAAGGAGCACCTTCTCTAGTGAGGTCTGAAAGATGCTCTAATCTAAAGGAATAAGGCTACAAACTAAGGAGGTAGTCCATTTCTATGTCTACTTAAGACAATGGTGGTTTTAGATTCTCCCCCTATGATCATAGGTTTTAGGCCCATTTAATGGCATCTGACCTGAATTCCATCTTGAGCAGTAGGCCTTGACTCCAAGCAGAAAGTGTCTGGTTACTCCCATGACACCTGTGCCACCATCACACCAGTGAGTGTATCTTACCAGGCTAGTTGTTGTAGCTTGTTGGATTCACAGCTGGGTAAGACTGCTGATTACTTTTCTCCCCCAGTAGTATATATTGAACCTTCCAGAAACATAAAAGTAAAGCAATAGCGATAAGCTTCAGGTTGGTACTAGCTTAATTTCTCCATGTCCCGGGACACTTACTTTCGGTTTCTTCCACAGTAAGTTCTTACCACCAAGCTCTAGAGGTAATCAAGAGTAATAGCAACATATTATAATGTTGGAGAGATAGTTATGGGATCACCAGCCAACAACTTGAAAAACAGATAATCCATACATGACATTGAACTTTTTTATTGGATAGCCTATAAAATTATAGGCTGGTATCTAGGAGAGCCATTGTACCCCTACTAGAGAGTAACTCCATTTGAACTCTTTTCATATATGCATATGTGTTCACACATTTTAGGAAGCTTCTATAGTAGTAAGTCTCCATAAGGCAAGCTTGGTGAGGGTCCTCTGTAGGTAATCATAGCTACTTAGAAGAAGACTGTAGTGGCTAATAGGCAGCAAATGCCTATAATCCAAGGATTTAGAAGATGAAGGGAGAAAAATCAGAAGTTCAAGGTCATCCTCTTATACATAGCAAATCAAAGACCAGTTTAGCATGAAGAGCAGCATTCCATAATGTGCACCTAGTGCACAGTGTCGTGGAAACATAAGACTCGATGAATCGGTAGTTTTACTGTTGCCTGTCAGCAGAGCATAGTACTCGGGATGGGCCCTCCACACATATCTCTCCTCCAGGCAGCTTCCCCATGCCCCTGAGCACCCTGTGGCAACACTCAGCACCGTGGAGAGGCGCGCCATCAACCTGACTTGGTCCAAACCCTTCGATGGCAACAGTCCTCTGATGCGCTACATCTTGGAGATGTCAGAAAACAGTAAGGTCCCCACTATCACCTTCCCATGTCCCCATACAACCTGGACAAAGGGCCACATGAACTGGAAGATCACCTGTGTGAGTCAGCCAGCCCCTACCATATACTTCTTGGGCCTCTGAGATCTTCCCCTGGCCAGCCATGGCTTCCTTGCATGTAAAAGGAACAGTCATCTTACTTCCAGGACCAGGAGTGACTCCAAAACAGCTGGAGTGTTATTATGACTTCCCAACAGGACTTTCACAAGGGAGCCTGGCATGGGAGTATAGCCTGAAGCCCCAGAACTTGGGAAAGAGGAGAATCATGAGTTCAAAGCCTACCTGGGCTTTGAACAGTGTAAGAGCTAGCTCAGCAGCAGCCTCAAAGACAGCAATGGTTGTTCTCCTAAGTGCTCCACTGTGAACTTCAGTGTTAGCTGGTGCATTTGAATGATATCCTTGGTGCAGCCTTTCCAGAGTTCATTGATTCGAGGAGATGAAGCATCTCAACTCCCATGAACTCCTTCCTGCTTTCCCTTCCCCCAGTCCAAGCCCTGGGTCACATGAGCTAGGGGGACCCAAAAAGAGCTGACATGGTGACCAATACTAGACCAGGTTAGGGAGACACTTGCTCTCCTACCAACTGAAAGGAAAGGGCTGAGGATGGAGAGTAAAATCCATCCCATCCCTGGATGGCCAGATGGCTCAACCAATAAAAGCACATGATGCCAAGCCTGGTGACCTGAGTTTAATCCTTAGGAATAACATGGTGGGAGAAAACCAGGTTCCCCAAGTTGTCCTCTGTCCCCCACATGACACCATGGTGCATGCACACTCATAGACATACACATATATACACAGGAAATAAATTTGAAAATTAATGTTTTAAAAAAGGAGCATGTCTTATCACCTACCCACACAATGCCTCCCTCTACCCCAACCCTATGTGTCTGCAGATGCTCCATGGACCATTCTCCTTGCCAGTGTGGACCCAGAAGCTACCTCAGTGATGGTCAAAGGACTGGTTCCCGCTCGTTCCTACCAGTTCCGCCTCTGTGCTGTGAATGATGTGGGCAAGGGACAGTTCAGCAAAGACACAGAGAGGTGAGGGGTGCAGGTGTCCCCCGAGTGACACTCCACCTGCCTGCTACCAAACCAGGGTGACACTTACCACAGGGTGGGTCTGGTTCGGTGTCTCTGCCTGCCTGAGGCCCCAGTCTCCCACTCTGTCGAATGGGGGATGATATGTCTGACTTGTTTCCCAGAGGAGGCGTGAGGCTTAAATGAGATGAAGAGTGTTGTGGGTACAGTGTGGTCCATGAGAAGCATGAACAAGCCTGGATCATTGCTGTGACCATGAACTTGGCAAGTTCAAACACTATCCTGATTCTGCCCAGTCCCGTGGGCTTCCATCATGGTTCAAGAGACAAGATCCATGGCAAAGAGGGGCTCTTCAGTGTTCATGTCCAATTCCAAACCTGATGCCAGACTCTGTGGGTATCCCAATAAAGCTCTTACAAGATGACAGATACCAAGGACAAATAGGCAATCCATATCCAAGCCTCTCACAGTTAGCACACTTTTATATAGACTGGACCCTCTCGGCTTGCTTTCTGTAAGAAGTAGCCATTTCTAATGGGAAATCAGTTGTCATTTAAGAAGTCAGAATGACTATGACAGTGTATGGACCAAAGCTGTGAAGCTCTTCTGAAGATGCCTTCCAAGTTGGATGAAGTGACATGGGCCTATAATCCTAGTGCTTGGGAAATGAAAAAGAATCATGACTTTGAGCTCAGCTTCTGCTATAAATCAAGTGTCAGGGCCATCTAGGCCATAGAATAAGACCCTGTCTCTAGTAACAAAAAAGGCATCTTGATGGGAGGGGGGCATTTGGGTGTTAGGGAGAAATCTGGTAGCAGGGAAACCCCTATGACGCCACCAGGATAACCCCAGCTAAGACTCCTAGCAATAATGGAGAGAAGTGTCCATCTGCTGTAGTCAGATTGGTGACCATCCTAATTGTCACTGGAGATACTCTATCCAGTAACTGATGGAAGTAGATGCAGAGATCTACAACCAAGCACTGGGCTAAGCTCTGAGAGTCTTGCTAAAGAAAGAAAGGAGAGATTATACGAGCCAGGGGGGTCATAACACCGGAACCCACAGAGACGGCAGACCTGGGCTCATGGACTCTGGACCAACAGTTAGGGAGCCTCCATGGGACCGACCTAGGTCTTTCACATTAGTGTGACAATTGTGTAGCTTGGTCTCTTGTAGGGCTCCTAGCGGTAGGGTCAGGACCTGTCCTTGGCTGGCTTTTGGGAACCTGTTCCCCATGCTGGATTGATTACCTTGTCCAGCTTTGATGCAAGGGGAGAAGCTTGGCCCTGCGTCAACTTGACGTGCATGCTTTACTCAAGCCCATGGGAGGCCTGGCCCTTTCCGAATGAAGACAGAAGAGAGGGGGGAGGGGAGGGGAGTAAGAGGGAGGGGGCGGGGACAGGACCAGAGAAGAGGAGAGAGGGGAAGCTGCAATCAGTATGTAAAATAATGAAGAAAAAAAATGTTATTTAAATAAATAAATAATGATCCTGTCTCCAAAAGACAACAATGTGGCTTGGAAGATGAGTAGGTGGGGAAGGATTTGCTGTGTCACTGTGAGGACCTAAGCTTGTGACCCTCAGGAACTGCAGGAAAGCTGGGCTTGGTCCCTGTTAATCTTAATGCTGAGGAGCCAGAGATGAGCAGATCTGGGGATCTCTGGCCAGCCAGTCAAGCTGAAACAGCAAATTGGAAGTCTCAAAATCAAAATAAACAAGAATGTGGGCATATACCCTTAATATCAGCACTCAGGAGGCAGAATCAAGGCCAGCCTGGTCTACAGAGTAAGTTCCAGGACAGCCAGGGCTGCTACACAGAAACCCTGTCTCAAACAAACAAACAAAGTAGACTAGCAAACTAGCTCTGCCTGTAAAGGTATCTGTTGGCAAACCTGATGAGCTGAGAGTTCGACCCCCAGAGCCCATGCAGTGAGCGGAGAGAACAGACCCCTATAAGCTGACTTCTGACCTCCATGTGTGCTGTAGCACACACATAGACACACACATGCACACACTCACATACACATGTACACACACATACACATACGCACACACATACACATATATACACACATGCACATATATACACACACTGACATACACATACACACACATAGACTCACACACACATACACATACTCACACACACGTACACACACACATGCACACACTCACATACACACACATATACACATACACACACACACACACAAAGCAACTTACTGAGCATTTAGTTTGTGCCAGGCTGGGTTTGGCTCCCAGGGGGACACTGAGTAGGCAGTGGCTCAGCCCCTGGGAAGTGGCACAATCACAACAGGGTACCTCGGAGCGCCAGGAGCCCCTTCCCACTTCCGCTGTTCCTGCAGCATTGCTCTACACCAGTTCGTCCTCAGGAATCTCTGTGCTAATAGCCCTGAGTCATCATGGAAAAGGTTAAACCAACCTCACTTTAAAAGCTGGGAGCAAACAGAACTGTTTGGGAAGCTATCCATCAGAAAGCAAAAACATAAAAAAAAAAAAAAAAAAAAAAAAAGCAAAAAAGAAAGACATCCATCAAAAATAATTAACTTTTGTTTTTAATGGACAAGTGTCAGTGGCGTGAAAAATATTCCCCAGGCAGAACACTGCATTCCCCAGCCTTGCCATAGAAAGAAATGTGGTACTTGGTTTACAGAAAGCAGGCTGGAGCCTGGGGCTCCTTTTCAGAACCATGACCACCCACCTATCCTGGGGCTCTGCTTACCAACAAGGGGGGCTAGGTAAAGCCTGCCACCAAAACATGTGGGAAATGACTGGTACTCTATTCCTAAAACAATTAAGAAGCCAGGCACAGTAGCATGTGCCTATAATCCTACACTCAGGAGGCTGAAGGAGGAGGGTTACAAGTTCAAGGCCACCCTGGGCTACAAAGTAAGAAAGTATCTAAAAAAAAATAAATACAGAAAGGAAGGAAGAAAGGAAGTCGCAAAGAGAAAGAAGCTCAGAGACATTAACATTAGCTTCTCAAAAGCATACAGCAAGGGTACAGAATTATCCCAGAAAGTATGTACTATAACTGACCTCTTTGTCACCTCTCACATGCCTGTATAGATGGGGTAGATATGAAGGAATGGAGATGGGGTAAATGTCAACCACACTTGCTGTCTTTTTGCTCCAGGGTTTCCCTCCCCGAGGAGCCCCCCACAGCCCCTCCACAGAACGTTATTGCCAGCGGCCGAACCAACCAGTCCATCATGATCCAATGGCAACCACCTCCCGAGAGCCACCAGAATGGGATCCTCAAGGGTTACATCATCAGGTACAGGCCCACCCTAGGATCAAGATGGCATCCTACCCTGAGGGGGATGGGATGTGAGAGTAGATTGGAAAACAGTACAAATTCATGGTCCATCCTTGCCAACGAATGACGACCAGCTGGTGAGAAATGCCCACACTGTGACAAAGCTTTACAACAAAAATGCAGACAAATGGACAACAGTGATAGTCTTGAAAACCAGTAGGAATGGCTAGACAAGGGCACAGTTTAATTCCTTCAAGGCTGCATGGCAGCCAGTGCTGCCATAGGACAGGGTTGAGGTAGGAGCAGATGGGAAAAAAAAGAGATGACTCTGCCAGCCACTAACCTCCCACACAACTCAATGTTCTGCTGCAGGCCTGACTTTAGAATAAGGTGTGTCCATCCTCTGGACCATGTGTGACAAAGCTAGCTATGAATGGATCTCAACATAAAATCACAAACTTATTAAGTGTTATGAGGGGTTTTTTTTTGCAGTTTCTGTTTGTAATTTAGTTACATAGTTATCAATATGAACTTTGTAGATGATAGTGTTGTATCACAATATCCAAAGACTGGACAGGCCAGCTAGATGAAGTAAAGTGGAAAAATTGATGGGGAAAAATTGGCTGAAAGAAGAAAGTTATTTCTCTGATTCTTGCTGAAAACTAAGGCCAGTTCTGTAGACTTTTAAACTTTGCATTTGACTGAGCCAGCTGAGATGTGGCATATCAATGGAAAGTTCCCAGAATCATAGAAAGTGTTAGCAGAGAGCATTGCTCTGGGCAGTTTGCTACGGACAAGTCTGCAGGCTGGCTCAATCCACTTAAACTTCTTCCTTTAGATACTGCCTGGCTGGGCTACCTGTTGGGTACCAGTTTAAGAATATCACAGACGCTGATGTCAACAACCTGTTATTGGAGGACCTCATCATTTGGACCAATTATGAGATTGAAGTGGCTGCCTACAACAGCGCTGGGCTGGGCGTCTACAGCAGCAAAGTCACCGAGTGGACCCTGCAGGGAGGTGGGTAGAGAAAGGAGCCATGGAAGAACAGGTGTATCCCTTTCTTCAGGTCCCTGGGTCTATTGGGCTGCATGCCTGCTGGGCCATTTATATGTCCAACCATGAACACCCCAGTCCATGTTGCTGATTTCACCTGGGCCTTTATTATGGTGCCTGAGTAGCATCTGAACCTGGGTTCCTCAGGCAGATGGCTAAGGGGAAAAGAAGAAAGTGCTTAGGGGTCATGTGGGAAGAAGTATAGCGACCTCCTGTGACATTTCACCTTTAATTAGATCACAAAACAGCTTGGGAAGTGGGTGAGACAAATTTATGGAACTTGAATTAATCCAGGAAGTAAGTAGGAGAGGAAGGAGCCCCTTGGTTCGGTCAAGCATTGTCTATAGAGTCTGCCTGTGTCTCTACCATGCTGGACAAGATGAGCAGGCAGCCCTTCAGCTGCAACCAATCTCTTGATCTCCTATAGTTCCCACGGTGCCCCCAGGAAACGTGCATGCAGAAGCCACCAATTCCACAACCATCCGCTTCACCTGGAATGCACCCAGCCCCCAGTTCATCAATGGTATCAACCAGGGCTACAAGGTAAGTGAGGGTCTCTCTTCTGTCCTCTGAAAGGAGCCTGGAGGGACTCAAGGGGGGAGGGGAGAAATGGAGACTCCAGGAAAGCAATGGGGTCACTGTGTTTCTGAAACCAGACTCTAGCAGGCAGAGGTCACAGATAAAAGCAGAGGATGCTCCATCCCATGACTTTCAAGGTCACATACAGGCTTCTGTGACAGCACAGTGTCCCAGCTGTCACCAGAAGGAGACTGTGCTTAGCAAACTCCAGCCACAACCAAAGCCTGTGGATACAGCCATAATCCATCAGAAAAATGAAGCAATTGCTCCTTAGTACTATGGTGTGGGTCTCACATGCTACCTGCCAGGCCAGTCTCCATGGGCTGCACCTGACCCCATACACAGTGTGGACAAAGGTGTGGGATTAGGACTCAGGCAGACTTGGATTGAAATCCCAGCTTGCCTCTTGCTAGCTGATGTCTTAGATTTTGGTGTGGGTGTCGTGCCCTGTCCTTATATCCTTAGGAGTGTCTGTGACTTCATCACCTCCTCTTGCAAGAGTACCAGTCACACTGAGGGTCTGTCCTGATGATCTTATTTAACTTTAAACAGCACTTTAAAGGTCCCGAGTTCCAAACACAGGCACCCTTAGGGAGTCGGGCTTAGAGCTTTGGCATATGAATCCATCACAAGACACAATCCAGCCAACAACCAAGAGAAGCTATATCCAAATTACAGCTATACCGGTGCTAGTTGGCTTTCTAGCCAGTTTAACTGCTGAGCATCTGAACCTCTCAGGCATCCTGTCCTGCATCCCAGGCCTGAGGTCCCCTTCTCCTCCTGCAAGGAGGCCTGGTTTCCTCTGAGAGAGCTGAGGACATACCACATGGTACCCAACAAACTCCATGTTCAAAAGTGGGGGTGCTTGTCTTCAGCAGGTAGACATGCCACATTCTTGTCTCCTGGGATGAGAAAAAAAAGGGGGGAATTTAAGGGGCAGAAATCCAGAGGAAAGGAGAGAAAACTACAGACTCAGGGTTTGAGCTACAGAGTCCTAGTGATTTCAAAGTGACAGCTGCCATATGCTCAGTCCCCTACACTGGGGCTGCACATATACCACAGTCAAGATCATCTATCTGTAGGACAAGTGTCTGCACCATTGTGACTGAGAAGTCAGGAGGCAGGGGAGGAAGGAAGGGAGATTGTTTTGCAAAAAGAATGTTCTAGTTGCACTAGAAGCAACCTGGGGACCTGAGCGGGAGCCACTGGGCTGCAACACCTTCACTCCCACAAAGGCGGAGAGCACAGGCCAAAAAGAGTCCTTCTGGGAGAGGGGTTGCAACCCTGGCTTGCAGTTGCTGACTGGCCAGAAAAGGCTGCTAATTGGGACTCAGGAGGGAAAGAGGTCTGCATGGCTATGGAACACAGAGGCCGTGCTGGGAACAATTAGCTTCTGACTGCCGAGCCTAAGCACGTTTATTCTACATGTGGGAGGGATGAGCTACCAACTTCGAAGGCAAAATGCTCCTCAAGGGCTGGAAAGTCACCAAGTGGTCAGGACAACTAGGACAATGGCCTGCAGTGACCCAGAATAAGAAGACAATGCAGAAGCCCCTATCCTGCTTGACTCCAGGCTCATCTGATCTCTGCACTCAGGAACTGTGCCATACAAGCCAGTGACCACCAACCAGCTGACCAAATTTTGGGCACATGAGCTCATGGGCAGTAACAGGGTATCACATTTATGGGAACATACCCAATACCAGGCAGCCAGTTATATACTTACTCATTCTCATGCAGGATCCCTAAAAATTAAGCATTATGATCATCACCCACTTCTCAGGGAATGAAACTGAGTCATGAGAAAGAAGACTGTTCACAGTCTAAAAGTAACTGAGAGAGAGCACAGGCTAAACCCAAAGCCATGGTTTTTCTTATATTAAAAAGCAAAACACTGGGCTGGATTGGTAGCTCAGTGCTTAAGGGCACTCACAGCTCCTGCAGAGAACCCAGGTTCAGTTCCTAGCACCATTGTGGCAGCTCACAGCTGCCTGTTAACTCCAACTCCAAGGGATCTGATGCCCCACCTGCCTCCCTCTGGTGCACATAGGCTTGTATAGGTACACACACATACATATTAAAATTAAAACATGACAGGTAGACAGACAGATTGATAGACAGACAGATAGATTGAGGCTCATGTAGCCCAGGCTGACCCTAAATTCAGTACACAACCAAGGGTGACTTTGAACTTCTGATCCTCCTGCCTCCACTCCCAAGTCCTAGGATTACAACGTGTACCCCACATCTGGTTTATGAAGTGCTAGGGATGATCCCAGAGCTGCAAGTTTTTCTAGCCAACCACTTTACCAACCTAACTACATCCTCAGCCCCATTTTGAATTGTAAAGTGATACCCTCAGCTTAATGTTTAGGGAATACAAGAGAATAAACGTTGAAGATCCTTTCTCTTTGTTTCTTCAGCCTTCAGAGTGTCTATGGAGGGTGTAAAGGTTGTCCCTTATATATGTAATAAGATAGATTCCCTCCTTGAAATTATTAGAATGTTTGAACATCTACAAGAGTTGGATGTAGTAAGATTATGTTAATAATGTTGTAAATATTTGGTTATGAGTTTAATAAAAAGCTGATTGGACAAAGACAAGCAAAAAGTGTGGGTGGGGCTATTAGGCCACAAAAAAAACTTAAAAACGTTTTAGAGTAGACATAGATACCAAACAGATGCCAGTCAGAGCCACCAGAGAGAGCCGCCACAACCTTGAGGCTAGGCCAGCTAGTCTAGTCCAAAAATCATTTACAACAGGTGGAGGAGGATTCACATGACCACCTAACATCATCTACAGCTTCAACACGACCAAGTCAGCCATCTTTATTCCTGCACCTCTCAGCCCCCTCCCCCCAGCCCTTAGCCCTGTGGCCAATGCTGTGACCCTTTAATACAGTTCCTCATGTTGTGGTGACCCCAACAATAAAATTATTTCATTGCTACTTTATAACTGTAATTCATTGTTGTTATGAATTGCAATGTAAATATCCGATATGTAAGATATCTGATATGCCACCCCCAAAGGAGTCACAATCACAGGTTGAGAATCATGGCCTTTGCCCATCCTGGAAAACTTGCTGAAGTGAATCTCAGGCAGTTGGTCGCATCATTCCTAAATGTTCTTGTAGAGAAAGATTCTCTATTAAAAATAAACCTGCATTGACCATATCACCATATCTAAAAATGTCAACCATCCCATCATTATATATCCTGCCAGCCTTTGAATTTCTATGATGGTATCCCAAACAATTCCTGCTACTGGCTGGTTTATATATATTCCTAGCTGTAGATGAAGGCTATCCAGCTGCTGTCAGTTAAGGGTTTGAGTTTAAAGTCTCCACTGATCTTAGAGTCCCTCCCCTCTGTCTGTCCCTCCCTCTCCCCCCCACTTTCTGTCTCTCTCTCATGATTTATCTGGCAAAGAAACTTAGCCATTCATCCAGTGAATTTTCTGCAGGCCTGGATTTTGCTGATTGCCTCCCTATGGGGTCATTTAACACGTTCTTCGGAGTACTATATCTGCAATAAATTGGAATGTAGAGCTAGCAGCCCATTGGATTCAAGTTTGTTTGATTACCTGTTTTGCAGGGAGGTGGGGGTCCCCAAATGATGCTGTGTGTTGACATCAGAAGGTGCAAAGTTTGTCTTTTTTAATTGTGAACTTGGTGGCCACAGACAGCCCTTGTAGGGTTTGTGATTTTAATAGGAGTTACAAAATGAGGAAGAAAAATACTGTCATTTCTTCTTGATTAGCTGAAATGCCTTCAGGAAGGAAGGAAGGGGGAAAGAAGGAGGGAGGGGGAAGGAAGTCACAAGACAGGAAGGAAGGAAGGAAGATGTCTCCCTTTGTCAGTTTTCTACTACATTAGGAAGAATTAAAAACTCCATTCTTTCCCATGGCTTCTCAGGTCTCATCATAATAGAGAAGTTTGCTAGCATCTGCTAAGACGATGCTTAACTTTGGGTTGCAGGAAGCATCTTTGGCTCTGTTTCGCTTTCAGTGATGTCGTTATGTACTTAAGGATTTTTAAACACATCTGCTGTGCTCCAATCCACTGTGGTTATTATCCTTATTGTTGCCAAATGATCACTGGTCCCTTCAAGTTGGCTCTTGAGTCTTTTTCACCGTGGTCCCCCGAGTCTCTGATGGCTGCCTGGCTGGCTGGAATGACAAGATACTTCAAGTCATATAAATGTATATAAAATTTACATAAAAATTTTGCCAGAGTTGGCAGTGCAGGCCTATAATCCCAACCATGTGGGAGACTGAGACAGAAAAAACAACAAGGTCCAGGGCTGTCAGAGCGGTGAGTTCAAGGCTGTGCTGGCTTGTTTTCTGTTGCAATTTGGGGAGGAAAGGGTGTATTTGGCTTACAAATCCTGATCAGAGTCCATCACTGAGGGAAGCCCAGAGCCGAACTTGGAAGCAGACACAGAGGCAGAGGCCATGGCAGGGTACTGCTTACTGGCTTGCTCCCCAGGGCTTGCTCTACCTACTTTCTTATATAACAAGGACCTCCTGCCCAGGCGGGGGCACAGACCACAGTGAGCCACGGTTAGGCCCACCCACATCAATCATTAGTGAAGAAAATGCCCCCACAGAGTTTTACTACAAGCCAGTCTGCTGGAGGTGCTGTCCCAATCGAGGCCCCTTCTTCCCAGATGACTCAGCTCATGTTCAGAGCCAAAAAAAACAACAAAGCCAAACTGAGCAACTCCGTGATACCCTGCCTCAGATTAAAAAGTGAAGGGGGAACTGAGGGGTGTAGCGCACAGGGGTGAGGAGCTTGCACATGTGAGTCCCTGGGTTCAGGTCCCAGCCCAGGGGAAAATAAAAATCTCTTCCCTGTACCTGGGGTCAGATATTTTCCCAAAGTACCCTAGATCCCTTGAGATAGAAATAATAGATACCAGGTGCTGGAGAGATGGCTCAGCGGTTAAGAGCACGATCTGCTTTTCCAGAGGACCCGGGTTCGATTCCTAGCACCCACATGGCAGCTAACAACTGTCTGTAGTTCCAGTTCCAGGCAAACACCAAGGCAAATAAATAAATAAATAAAGTTTTTTTTTTTTTAAAAAAAAAAAAAAGAAAGAAAGAAAGAAAGAAAAAGAAATAATAGATACCGTGATGTGACTACTAGGAGTGTTTCTTGCCCCAAAGATAGTATTGTTTCTAGACTCTGGTAGTTGACAGCAAAAAAGGGAGATTTTCTTAAGCAAAATGCATACTAATGGGCCTGGAGATGTGGCTCAGTTGGTAGTGTCTGCCTGTTGTACAGGAAGCCCTGGATTCCATCTCACAATGTCACATAAATCAGGCATGCTAACACCTGTAATGCTAGCACTCAGGTTGCCAGGGTATCAAGGACAACTTAGGCTGCATAAAACCCTGCCTCAAAAAGAGCAATTTTTATCCAACATCAAAATGCAAATTCTCTCATAAGTCATTGGTCTTTTGTTTGCAACTTTTTTGTCCACAGTAACAGTTTTTGCACAGCTTGCTTCGTACCAGCTTCTTCATCCCACAGACACAATCGCTTCAGAACAGCAATGGCAGTCTGAAACTACTGACCAACAGCCCCAAATTCTCAGCATCTTTTATAGTCTTGCAATATAACCCTCAAGGCTCATACTTCACACAGTGCTATGATCTCTTTTGAAGAGGTTCCTGCCGGTTTTTCTATAGCTCAATCAATACCCTACTATGTTCATTGGTTTCAGTGGGTTTTGATTTTTAGGAATTGATTTTTTTTATTTAATTTCATCCTATAACTATGTACAATATTTACATGGTATCAAAGTCAAATCAACAAGAGAAATTTCAAGAAAATCAGCCATGGGCTAGGGAGATGAGTCCCTTGCCATGAGCTCTGCAACCTGAGTTTATGACATATGTAAAATGCTGGACAAAGTCACCACTCACATCTGTGATTTCAGCCATACTAGCAGAAGGGAGGCAAGCGAAGGGACCAGACTAGCCAGCCTGGCATACACAACAGTGACAACAGCAGAGACTGTCTCAGGCAAACGAGAAGCCAGGGATGGACACCTGAGGTTGGCCTCTGAACTCCACATGTTCAAAAATGGAAGGGAGGGAGGAGAAGTGGGGGAAAGAGGGAGGGGAGGAAAAAAGAAAGGAAGTGGAGAGGAGAGGAGAAGAGAGGAAGACGGAAAAGCAGGCTGACTCACCTGGCGCTGCACTAGGAATTCATCAATGGATTAACCCATTGATTATATGAGAGCATTTGTTAGTAAATCACCTTCCTGCCCACCAGCCAGGAACCAAGCCTACAATACACAAGCCTTTGGACAGGAGCATTGGGATATTTCATATCTAAACCATAACACCTAGAAATCTGGGGAACTCTGTAACCCTACCGTTCCATACTCTCACGAGATATATTTAACAAGGCAGTCTTGGGATGCCATGGCCCTCCTGCTGTTTTGGATCACAGGTCTGAAGCCAGAGGAAAAAGTTAATATGGTTGGTCCTGAGAATCACACTCCCCTGCCTTCGTACATGTCCCCATGGGTTATTTTTTGGTGGACAAAATCTAGAGATACTATTCATTTTAAGACATCTGTAAAGCAACTTTTTCCCTTATTTTGTTTAAAATGGTAGTGATTATAATTAGCTTAAGCCCAATAAAATAATATTTACCCAAATTTTACACTTGCTGGTGAACACACCACACAATTAATTCCAACAGCATAATTAATTCAAATTTACATTAATTAAATTAAATTAAAACATTAAACTCATTTCTTCATCTACTCCAAGGAAGTTGGGCAATTTAATTGCTATGAAACAAGATAACTGAAATAAAGAGGATATTTAACATACTTATTAAATGCCACTTAGTATTTCTGATTAGTATTTTTAGGGTCTAATTAGTGTCTAATTAACTTGCTATAGGCTATCTTTTCACAATACCAATTAAATTTCAAAACATCCTTTATAAACATCCGGCCCTGAAAAGGAGAAGATTAAGCATTGTTACTTGTGTGAGTTAATCAGGAGACATTGGCGTGGTATTGTTTTATATCTATAAATACCATGCTTATTAAAACTCATCAAGTGTAGCTTTTCACCATTAATTGCTATTTAATCAACTTCAAATAAATGAGGAAATCTCTGGGACCAGCTGCCATTGTTGGAGACAGATGAAGGGCCCAGAAAACAAGAGCAGGAGGTAAGGGTGCCAGAGAGGAGGGGGGCGCAGGAAGAGGGGAGGAGAGGCGGGCTATCAAAGGATGGACAAGGGAGGATGGAGAGAAAGCAAAGGACTCCCTCATCAGCATCTCACCTCTGGGTGAGATGTAAAATTGACAAGCTGACCTGGAACGAGAGTAAGACCATAGCAATTGACACAGCTGTAACATAGGACCTCAAAGAACCCCATGGGAGAACTAGCCAGTAGGGAAACGGGCACCAATTCCAGATCCCCAGCTCCCTATAGCTGTGTGATACCAGTTTCTTGTCTTTGCACAAGGGGTGTCTTTGTGGACTCCAAGCTTAGGAGGGCTTCACCTTGGTGAAGTGATCTATGGTATTCACTTGGAGTTTTTTTTTAACTAAAGACCTCTCGTTCAGGGTTGCGTACCCAGTCTTCAGATCATGGAAACGGTTCTTGTAAAAATACCTCCCTTGTAGGATAGCTGGGAGAATGGAGTGATAGATCCCTATGGGAAGCATTTGGTATGTGTTTTGCCTGGAGTCAGAGGTCAAGACACTCAGAGCATCAGAATGCACACAGGAGTGACCTGTCTTGTCTCTCTTTCTTGAAATGAGTGACCACAGGAACAATGTCCATTGACCTAACCTATGAGAGGGAGCTTCACTATCTCTAGAACATTCTTCTGGTTTCTCCTCAGCTTATTGCCTGGGAGCCAACACAAGAAGAGGAGGTTACCATGGTGACTGCCAGGCCCAACTTTCAAGACAGCATCCATGTGGGCTTTGTGTCCGGTCTAAAAAAATTCACAGAGTACTTCACATCGGTGCTGTGCTTCACCACACCAGGGGATGGGCCTCGAAGCAGCCCCCAGCTGGTGCGCACCCATGAGGATGGTAGGTGCCATGGGCCTCAGCTCTACCCCCGACTTTACCCCCACCCACCAACCCAGGCCCTTGGGAAGTCCCTGGGCATCCTGAAACACAGTGGCCATCCTACATAGGGTGGCCATGCTCTGACTCTAATGGGTACTGATGGGTGGGGAATACTTTTGGGGACAGTGCCTGGGCCCGTGGGACACCTGAGCTTCAATGACATCCTGGACACTTCACTGAAGGTCAGCTGGCAGGAACCTGGAGAGAAGAATGGTATCCTGACAGGTAGGCATGATGATGACCTGAGCCCAAGGGTGAGACAATTGGGGGCTGGGGCTATCAGCTAGTCTGTCCTCTGCCTGCAGACAACTTTCATCCAGACCCCCCACCACCACTGAGCCACACACTCTTAGCTCTTAGTTTTATACCTTCATCTGCAACATGTCTCAAGACTCCTGAGGACCTGTTGAGTCTATTATAATACATTGCTCTCTCAGCCTGCAATCCCTGCCCACAAGGGATATCCCACTGAGACCCCACCTGGGCCCTAGGTGTGACACTAGCAGCTCCTAGCTCCTTTGGTCCCTTTGCTCCTGGAGTGAAGCAAATCCCCAAGCTAGAGAAGGAATGAGAACTGTAACAAGGGTCAGGGTCAATGCATGGTCTCAACCCAGTTCATGCTGCCACTGTGGACTCTTGCCAGGGTACCGGATCTCCTGGGAAGAGTACAACAGAACCAATACCCGTGTGACCCACTACCTGCCCAACGTAACCCTAGAGTACAGAGTCACAGGCCTCACAGCACTTACCACCTACACTATTGAGGTGGCTGCTATGACCTCCAAGGGCCAGGGACAGGTGTCGGCCTCCACCATCTCATCTGGTGTGCCTCCAGGTGAGTGCCTCCCGCTAGAATTCCTGTCTCTGCTCTGCTAAACAGAACTCATTCTGGAGGGGGCTCTGTCTGTCTGTCTGGTTTGTTGGTTGGTTAGTTGGTGGTTGGTTGGTTGGTTGGTTGGTTGGTTGGTTGGTTGGATGAATGGTGGCTGATTGGTGGTTGGTTGGTTGCTGATTGATTGGTTGGTTTCTTAGTGTTTAGTTTGAGGGTTGGTGGTTAGTTGGTTGGCTGATTACTGATTGGTTGGTTGGCTATAGTTGGTTGGTTGTTTTTGTTTTGTTTATCCAGGGTGTCATTCTGTAGCTCAGGCTACCATTGGACTCACAGTAGTCCTGATATGTAGCCTTCTGAATATCTGAGATTACAAGCATGAGACACTGTCCCATTTCCTGTCTATTTCAGGAATAAAGTCTCATCATGCAGCCTATGTTGGCCCCAGACTTTGCAGTATTCCTTCCTCAGACTTCCCAGTGCTGATGTTACTAGTATGGACCGCATGCCTGCCTTTGAAAGGCTTTATCTTAGAGCAATGCTGCTGTTCCTTCCTCAGGGCCCTTTCCTTTGCTTGAGTGTGTGGGCCCAGGGTCCTCTCCTGAACAGACTTGGATGCCATGATCTTGGGTCCCAGGTGAAGAAGAACTTAGAGCTCACTGTCCTCCCCACAGCCCTGAGCACAGTGGAGACACCGAGGGACTTCACCCTCTCACTCCCTGCCCCTCCCATCCCACAGACTTCTTGCCAGACAATAATCCAAAGAGATAATTCTTACTATCCACATTGGCCTGCAGTTCATGGACAGGCTACTTGTGGGTGGTTGAACAAGATGGGAATAATCTCATCCTAAACACAAAGTCAGGCATCACCTCTGAGCCTCAGTTTCCCCATTTATACACATACAAAGTTGGACCAGATCCAGATCAAAAAGTCTGTGTCTGAATGACCCAGTCAGATTGCCTGGATCTATCCACTGAGGTGACCAAGGCACCTCAGGCTCCTTTGACCCCCAGTGACAACATGATCAGTAATTATGTAGCTATCTCTATGAGACTTCCCAGGCCTAACGTTACAGGCTTTTTATGCCTCCTCTATGTGGTCATTAGTGCCACCATTATTCTGAGTCATAAAGAGGGAGGTAGATCATTGTATCAGTAGCTCCCCTTGATACTGTGACAGAAACAACTTAAAGAACGTAGGGTTTATTTTGGCTCACAGTTCAAAGGAACAACCGTCACCGTGCGAAAGTCACTTCATGGGGAGCCCATAGCTCATAGCATGGCATCTGGAAGCAGGAGGGAATGCTGGCAGTCAGCTCAAGCTCTCTGTTGTTTTGGGTTTTGTTGTTTGTTTGTTTGTTTGTTTTTCTCAGTCTAGGACCAAAGCCTATAGAATAATGCCACCTGCAGTTAGGGTGGGTCTTCTCAAACCCCATCTCCCCACCACACCCTACCCCCCACCTAAAAACTCTCTCACCCGTGTGCAGAGACTTGTCTCCACAGTGATCCTAAACTCTGTTAATTTAACTATCACGATTGCTCAAAGTGGTAGAGTTAGGTGCAAACTGACTTGTTTGGATGGCTTGTTTATCTGTTTGTTTGTTTTGTTGGTTGATTGAGTTTTTGATACTAGGCTCACTATATAGCCTAGGTTGGCCAGACTCATTATATAGCCAAGGCTAGCTTCAAACACTACAAAACCTGCATACATTCTGTCCATCTTGAGCCCCAAGAACTCCTGAGTCCCTGGTTGGAAAAGAGAAGCTGCCTCCTATCTGCTCCAGCCCCAGCCCTTCTGTCCTCCCCAGCCATCGCTGGATATGGAGGGCTGTAGTGCCATGTGGATGGAGACAGTTCTGATCTAGATGCTTATGCTGAGCCTAGCTTGATTTGTGAAGCTTTGTGGGTATTTCACTAATTGCCAAAACTTTGGAGGAAGGCCCCTGGCATGCATAGTTCCAGGGGGGGTCTCTGCCCTCAGATCTGTCCCAGATTCTCAATATGAATGTGGTGCCTGTAAGACATAGAATCAGTGTCACAGACAGGTTTTGCCTGTGCCCCTCCTGAGATGGCTCCAAGAACACCGATCTGCCGAGACTCCTCCCTGCTGCAGAGTCCTATTCCAGGGGGAGCCACCCTCTTATTTTTTTTTTTCTGCCCTGTTCTCCCTTCCCAGAGCTCCCAGGAGCACCCACGAACCTGGGCATTTCCAACATTGGCCCACGATCTGTAACCCTGCAGTTCAGACCTGGCTATGATGGGAAGACATCCATTTCCCGATGGGTGGTGGAGGCTCAGGTAAAGCCTGCTAGAGGGGACCCAGACTCCTCCCCAGACAGCCACAGGCAGCCCTGGGAAGATCCTATGAGGCGGGGGAAGGGTGCTCGTCAAAACTACAGGTGTATCAGCTGGTCTTGGAGTCTAAAAATGTGTTTCTCTCCAGCCTGCTATGAGGTCCCAATGCAGGGTGACTTGGAAACACAGGGCAGTCAGTTGTGGCTTTTAGACTAAGACCTGCTCTGGGTGGGGATGATACCTACCAGGAGCTGGGACATCCCCACTTGAGCACAGCAAGTTGGACAGGCCTTAGGTTCCCTTTTCCAGGTGGGCGTGATCGGGGAGGGAGAGGAGTGGTCGGTCATCTACCAACTGAGCAACGAGCCCGATGCACGCTCCATGGAGGTTCCGGACCTTAACCCCTTCACCTACTACAGGTCAGACACAGGTTGAAGGGGCAGGGAGAGGGGCTGGTAACCCCCTCCAGGCCTTGCTCATTCCTTCTCTTCCACCCCAGCTTCCGTATGCGCCAAGTGAACATTGTCGGCACCAGCCCACCCAGTCAACCTTCTAGAAAGATCCAGACCCTCCAGGCACCCCCAGACATGGCTCCAGCCAATGTAACTCTACGCACAGCTAGTGAGACCAGCTTGTGGCTCCGATGGATGGTGAGACTCCCTGGGGGCAGTGGGGTGGGATGTTGACAGGTCTGTCCCCAGCCTGTAGCAGTGCAATGACCTCAAAGAGGTCACTGACTGAATATAATTCTTTCTCTTTACTTTGAGTTTGGGGGGGGGGTGCTATTGTCTTGTTTGGGTTTGTACTTTTTAATATTATTACATGTCTTCCTTCCTAACCTGGAAAGTGCCCAATAGTTAATTGTGGCCAAAGGAGAGGAAAGATCTAGAAGATACTTTGTATGAGTTGGGGATAACCAGTTATAAAGTGCTTGTTATACAGGCGTGATGATCTGAGTTCCAGCTCCAACATCAACCTTAAGATGCCAGGCATGTTAGCACATGCTTGGAATGTCAGTGCTGGGGAGGCAGAGACAGGAGGATTCCTGGGCTCAATGGCCAGCCAACCTCTCCTAGTTGTCAAGATGCAGGCCAAGAGAGACTCTGTCTCAAGGAATAAATAAATACAATGGGAGCTCACAGACCTCTAATCCCAGCCTCAGGATTAAAGGCATAGAATTCTATGAATTTAAGGCTAGCCTGCATAGGGAATACCAGGCTAGCCGCAGATATCTAGTAAGATCCTATCTTAAAAGAACAAAAAAAAAAAAAAAACCAATGAAATAAAATAAAAAAGCAAAGTTGGTGACTCCTGAGAAATGACACCTGAGTGTGTTCTCTGGCTTCTATACACACACACACACACACACACACACACACACACACACACACACACTCATGTACACACATGGGAAGTATAAAACATTGCTTACTAGAAGTATTGCCAAGTGTCAAGCATCCAAAATTTCCTGTCCCACTGAACCCTCCCAGAAATGTTTAGAAGGACATAGTCTTGTTCTAAATTACAGCTGAGGATATGAAGGCTCAGAGAGGTTAGGAACATGCCCATGGGCACACAGCAGTCACAAGGTGGACCTGGGATCTAGAAATGGTCAGAAAATGGCCATCTGCTGCTGCAGTGGAGGCTGGGAAAGGGCCAGTCCCCCAAGTCAGGGCTGTACATTGAGGGTCATGGCAGTGTCTGGCCTGCAGGAGGTAGCTTGCTGATGCACTGTGGCTTCTTCCTGAAATTTGTGCTGTTCTAGGTGTTTAATTCAGAGCCTGTCTTTAGACGTTCTCATTAAACCTCAATAGCAGATTTAGGCTAGTCCCCATTGTGCACAGAAAGAAACTAAGGCAGAAAGAAGTCACATTACCTCCCCAGGACCCCCACATTTCCTGAGTTAAGAGCAAGAGACTGAGCCTCCAGATCCACAACACAGACCACTGAACACATTGTCCTGTCACAGCTAGGGCCACCCTGGGACAGTTCACTTCAGCGGGAGTCCCAGGCAGCAGTCCTAGAAATGTGTGGAGTCAGTGAGAATAATTCTGAGGGTCATTAATGGGAGCGGCAGTTGGCACCCTGTGCTCCTTGGGTGATCCAGAACCTTTGCAAAGAGCAGGCTTGATGGCACACCCATGGCCCCTCTTTGCCTCCAAGAGAGAACTCATTGGTTGTATACATTAATGCAGGCCCCTGCACCATGGAGCCATGCTGCCATTCACATAGTGTGGCAGAAGGAGCAGGTGGCTGTGAGCGGACTTGGCACCATGAGTCCCCAACAAATGCTGGTTATTAATTATGGTTCCTCTTCAGGTGGCAAGCACGGAGCAACACCTAGGGGCCAGCCCAATGACCCAGGGCACTGTGAGTGTGTAAGTGGGACATGTAGTATCTAGTGACCTCAACTTCAACTCTTCACTATCCCCCACCACACACACACACACACACACACACACACACACACACCACTTACTCCTTAATTGTCTCTGAAGGTCTCCAAACATAAAAGTTAGAGAATGGATTACTGGGGTACCAGGGGGATGGGAAGTCTGTGCCATGCAGCTGCCTGGCTCATGATAGTACATGGCCCATTACCTCTCCTTAGCTGGGAGGAGAGTCGCACACCAAACCCAACTCAGTCTCTTGTACCCAACCATTTCTGTCTTAATGATCTCTAGCTCGTGTCAGTAAGTGGCTGTGAGGGACATGGAGGCAGAGAAGGGTGTGTGGGTGAGGGAAGGGCTGAAGGGCTAGAAAGAATTGAATAAAGTGGGTTAGAAAGCGGTACACTGTGGATTGCGGGCATTTGGAGCCTTGGGAGACTGACTGGAGGGAGGAGACCGAAAGCACACCAGCTTCAGGGGAATGAAAGCCAGGTTCTCAGCTGACTTCCGCTTCGGGCCAAAGGCCCATCTCCACTACCTACCAACATTGCCAGATTCATCCAACCTTGAACCAGCAAATAGGAACTCTCCCACTGAGCTCTATGAACCAGGAAAAAAAATCTGCCTTTACTCTTTGGTGAGACTCTTAACTAGTAAGAGAAAGATGAAACCCAGCAGGAGAGATTGAGGTTTTGGACAGCAGGATTTCCTGGCAGTGACATGCATCCATATGAGCATGCCTTCACCCTAGGCTCCCTCCTGTGGAGGTAGCATGGACAGAGACCAGCTGTTGTAGGCAATTAACAAAGTGTGTGCTCACAGGGAGCTAAACAGGAAGAAGACCAGAGGCAAGGGCCTCAGCACACTGGACAGACAGGTTTTGAGCCTGCTGGGAAGACCCAGCCTCGGGCAAAGCATGAGTCAGCTTCTCTGTTTGACCAAAGGTGTTGCTTCTGGTAGGAGTGCGTGTGGAGGCTGGGGTGCGTATGGTTAAAGAGACATGGAAACAGTGTTACTTCCAGATAGCTGCACCTCTTTGGGACACTGGCTGCTCAGCTGGTGGACAGGAAAGAGAGAATACAAAATGTTCTCCCTCCCAGCCCCTCATCTCTCTGCCCCTGCTTTACCCCAGCCCCTCCCAGAAATGGAATACAATGGCAACCCTGAGTCGGTGGGCTACAAGATCAAGTACAGCCGGTCCGACGGCCACGGCAAGATACTGAGCCACATGGTACAAGACCGTGTAGAACGGGAATACACCATTGAGGACCTGGAGGAGTGGACAGAGTACCGCGTCCAGGTCCAGGCCTTCAACGCCATCGGGAGTGGGCCCTGGAGCCAGGCAGTGGTGGGCAGGACCAGGGAGTCAGGTACCACTGCCCTTCTTCTGAGACCACCCAAGAGCAAGCCACGTAGCCATTTCTACAGACATGCTCCATCCATGCATGGCAGAGCACCCTGCCACACCCCTAGGTCCCTCGGTATTGCCCTTCCCTATGCCAGCCCCCACTCTTGGGGAGTTTGTGGGATAGCAAGGCAGTAGTAGCTATCCAAATTGCCCACCCCACTCTACTGCCCCGACACCCAGCTTTAACCCCAACACTCAACAGAAAGGTTTGATCTCAGAACATTTCAGAAACAAAACCTATCTCTTTCTAAGAGCCTAGAGAGGGGGGTCATCATCTCTTGAATGAGCCCTAACCCACAGGCAACCTTCATTTGTCCAATCTGTGCTTCACTCTCCTGTAGGATTGTGGGGGGGGGGTCTGTAGTGAGATTATGTGTTATGTTTTAAATAATTGTCTCGCCTATGGGTTTAATAAAAAGCTGATTGGCCAAAGGCAAATAGAAAGTGTGGACAGGGCTACCAGGCTAAGAAAACTCTGAGCACAGGAAGAACAGAGACAGATGCCAGACACAGAGCTGCCAGACAGACACCACAGGGATGCAATAAAAACACAACCATAAGACAATAACAGGCAGGGCTGGAGAGATGGCTCAGGGGTTGATAGGCCAGCTCTGCCCTGCTTCAGTGTGCTGCCTGGAAATGCAAGGTCATCCTAAGTTAGTCTGGAAGCAGGGTAGGCTGAATTCCTGAGTTCAAGGCCAGCTAAGCTACGTAGTAATAGCCTGTCTCAAAAGCAGTGAAGGTCAACAGCAAGGGGGCCCGGTCAGTAGAGCCATTAGTCACAAAAGCCTGATGATCTGAGTTTGATTCCCAGAATACATATAAAGGTGAGAGGACAATCAACCAACACTACAATGTTGTCCTCCAAGTACACACTGGGGCATGCACAGACACTCACCATGGGCGTGTGCAATAATGATAATAGTAAATAATTTTTAAACGTTAATGAGCAGAAAAAAATGAAGGAGGCAGGACTGAGGATGTAATTCATTTGGTAGAGTGCTTGCCGAGCATGCCCTAGATTGCAGCTCCAGCATAAACTAGATGTGGTAATTGAAACCTGTAATCTCAAGCTGGAGAGATGGCTCAATGGTTAAGAGCACTGACTGCTCTTCCAGAGGACCTGAGATCAATTCCCAGCACCCACATGGTGGCTCACAACCATCTATATAGAGTCTGATGCCCTCTGGTGGCAAATAGTGTACTCATACATTAAATACAGATAATTTAAAAAAAGAAAGAAAGAAAGAAAGAAAGAAAGAAAGAAAGAAAGAAAGAAAGAAAGAAAGAAAGAAAGAAATGAAAACCAGCATTGGCAGGAGGGTCAGAAGTTCAAGATCATTCCTGGCAGCACAGTGAATTCAAAGCCTGTACATGGGACCCTGTCTCATACCTCACATCCTCAGAAAAGGAAAAAGAAGGAAAAGTTGACCCCAGAAATGAAGTCTGCATCATTGCCAAGCACGCAGCTATGGTGTGTATGTGCTGGTGACATGGAGCTGGTTTCTCGGTTGGCCCCAGGTCTTGCTCCCCTTCCCACCACTGTAGGGCTATCTTTGGGTCTTCATTCCTTCTTTTCACTCTTCACTCCCACAGTCCCATCTTCTGGCCCCACCAATGTGTCGGCGCTGGCCACCACCTCTAGCAGCATGCTGGTTCGCTGGAGCGAGATCCCGGAGGCAGATCGAAATGGCCTTGTGCTGGGCTACAAGGTAGATCCTGGGATCAATGAGGGTGTGTTACTCCATCTGCCCCAGGCCCCTCCCCTATCCACGGTGCCCTCTCCTTGCCTTCTTTCCTCTTCATCTCTCTCTACCTCACAGAGAAGGCACAGGGTATCTGCCTGGCTTCCCATCCAGCAGTCACCATAGCAACCAGGAAGTCCTCCCTTTGGGGTAGGATGATATCTAGTGAATGACAGGATCCTTCAGATTGTTCCCCTCTTCCAGGAGGCTGAGCTAGGAGCCCCAAACCTTATCCTCAGCCCAAAGGAGCCAATCTGGTTTCTGTGATCATCTAAAATTCCTTTCCAAACCATTCTAGGCCATGTGACCATGTAGCCATGTACCCACATGGCCTAGCCCTGGCCTGAAATGATGTCACATCTGTGTCACTACTCCCTTGTGGACCTACAGAGACTTCTAGCTGTACAGCTGAGTCCACCCCTCCACCCCCTTCCATATCTTAAGCCTTCCAAGAACAGTAGCTTTGCAATGGACCCTTTGGGGCCAAGGCCCTCCAAGGAACCCAGTATGCCTGCCCCACTCACTCCTGGAAAAGACTCCAGGCAGAGGCTGACAGACCAGTGCTAAGGCCCTCGTCTGTGTTGGCAATGGCAGGTGAGATACAAGGAAAAGGACTCAGACTCCCAGCCCCGGTTCTGGCTAGTAGAAGGCAACTCATCCCGCAGTGCTCAGCTTACAGGCCTGGGCAAGTACGTGCTCTACGAGGTCCAGGTTCTGGCCTTTACACGCATCGGTGACGGCAGCCCCAGCCACCCTCCCATCCTGGAGAGGACACTAGATGATGGTAAGTCTATATCCCAGGGAGCCCAGAGTACTCATCCCTCATACCCTGTCCCACAGGGATCCCCAGGCTTAGGCCCTCCTATGGATAATGGGGTCATCAGATGCTACCAACGCAGTGCACAAAGATGATATATATAGCCAATAAGGGAAGATGGAGAAAAGGGCTGGATGAGGAGCATTGGATATCTCTGTGGGACATATAAATAATACAGAGATTTGATGTTGGTTTTATTTTGTTTTCACCTGAGGCAAATCTGCTTGCTTTGAGCAAAATCTATGATAGAGAAAGTCTTAATTCCTGGGCATGAGCCTCCTTCCCGTATGCAAAAAAGTGACATCAGCAGGGCTCCATATACTGTAGAATTCCCCAGCCTCAGGCTGACAGAAGCCTCTACCCCTCCATTCTCCTACACACAGCAAAATGGCCTGCCCACTACAAACATTTGCAAGGCCCAGACAGTTGCGGAAGGAAGCCCCGGTACTGTGTGTCTATATATCCTAACTATAAATCAAGCTAATGAGCTGTTAAATTAAATATGTTCTATCCTCCTTTCTTGACAAATATACCCACATAATGACCTAGAAGGCCAAGTCGGAGTTTACACATCTCATCTCCTTGACATTCTGTGCTGGAATGGAGTGTCACAGGGAGGGTGCCCCCTCCCTCATCACTAGGTCCTTCCTCGGTGTCCTCAGGCTCCAGCTGCACCCCCTAAACAGTTCTTCCTTGGCCCACTCAGAGTCTGAGGGTACCCTTGGGCCCCACTGGGCTTTTTAATGCCAGGTTTCCAGAGCCAGGTGTGGTGAGGGGATTTCTGCAGACTTTCCAACCTGTCACAGCTTCCTCAGGAGGTGAAGGACATCACAGCAGAACCTTCCGGGCTAAGGTCTGCAAGGCCCTGGGTGAATGGAAGAAGCCTTTATGAAGGCCCAGAGATCATTCCAGCACAGACTGAAAAACCAGTACAACTTAGTGAAGAACGCCATGCCCATTCTGAGAGCCTATATGTAGACACACAGAACCCAAGGAAATTGGAGTCTTGGGCTCCCACCAAGTAACTAAAGCCTATTTGAGGGGTACACATACCTCATCTCATCTTCTACATTCTATAAAGTGACCCTGATTTTGAGGCTAGATTCTGTTTTGAGATCATCTTCTCAGAGCTATACTGTATGCAAACTCACTGAGGCCAGGGATTCCCCTCTCTCAGTGCTCAGCTGGGCTTGGACTGGGTTTGACATGGAGCAGCAACCTCTCATTCTCCCTTCTGTCTCCTCCAGTCCCAGGCCCACCCATGGGCATCCTGTTTCCAGAAGTGAGAACCACATCTGTGCGGCTCATCTGGCAGCCTCCCGCAGCCCCCAATGGTATCATTCTGGGTAAGGCTACACCCTTTCCTGTCCCCTTCCTAGAAAGAAAAGAGGAAGTCACATGAACGGTAAAGGAAACAGAGATAGGACAGACCTGAGAAGTGTCCTCAGTCCCTGAGGAATAGTCCGTCATGATGTCCACACCTGTAACTCCAGCACTTGAGAGACAGAAGCAAGAGAATGAGGAGTTTAAGGTCCTCTGATGCCAGCAAACCTGAGGCCAGTCTGGACTACCTGAGACCTTGCTTACTAGTTATAGAACAAAAGCAAAGTTTATTTGGGCTTACAGTTCCAGGGGGCTAAGAGTTTATCATGGAGGGGAGGCATGGCAGCAAGTGGCCAGCATAGAGGCAAAAGCAGGAAGCTGAGAAATCACATCTTTAACAGAAAGCACAAAGCAGAGAGTGTAGCCGGAAATCTTTATGTCCCTTCCAGGGCCCTCAGCCACTTATTACTCAGAGGCTTAGATTAATTACAAACTCTTTGACCTCTGGCTCAGGCTCATTCCCAAATAGCCCTTACAACTTAACACAACCCACTTCTATTAATTGCATTGCCATGTGTTCAATGGCTTTACCTGTGCCCTATTACATCTTACTTTCTGGGCAGCAGCCTGCAGCTTCTCTCTCTGACTCTACCTTCCCTTGTCTTTATTCCTGCCTGCCTCTAAGCTGCCTTGCCATAGGCCAAACCAGCTTCTCCATTAACAAATGGTAATAAAGCACATTCCCAGTGTATAGAAAGACATCCCACATCAGAGAGAGCTGGAAGTAGAGGGAGGCTATATAATCTCAAAGTCCACCCCAGTGATGTACTTGCTCCTCCTAAACATTCCCAAAGTAGGGTTACCACCTGGGAATCAAGAGTTCAAATGCCTGCGCTTGTGCGAGACATTTCTCCCTCAAACCACCACACCATCTATAATAATAATAATAATAATAATAATAATAATAATAACAATTTAAAGAGCCAAGAGTGTTGATGCATGTTGTACAATCCCAGATCGCAAGAGGGAAAGGCAAGGGGTGTGCTGTAAATTTGAGGACAGATTGGTCAATATAGCAAGTTGTAGCTCAACTAGGTGTGCAGAGCAGGACCATCCCTCAAAGTGATGGTGGTGATGGTGATCATGGTGATAATGGCGATGGTGGGGTGATAATGGTGATGATGTTGGTGATGATGAGGATGTTGATGATAGTATCTTGGCCTTCATCTTCAGTTCTTTTCCTGCTGCTGTGTTAAAATACTCTAGCACAAGCAACTTAAGGGAGTGAGGATTCATTTAACTCACAATTTCAGGTTAGCGCCCATCATTAGCAGGGAATTCACAGCCTCAAGAGCTCAAGGACCTAGTCACATCACACTCATAGTCAAGAGCAGAGCAGTGCGCGCTCATACACAGCTGACCCTCCCCCACCCAAGGAATGGTCACAATCCAGATAGGTCTTCCCAAATCAGTTAATGCAATCAAGACAATCCCTCACAGGTATCCCAGAAACCTGCCTCCTAGATGAAGAGTTGTCAAGTAATACTAGCCATCAGTCTTGTTCCTCCTGATAGAACCCTGAGCCCATCATAATATCTGCAGGACAGCGAGGTCGAGGTTCAGCTCTCTTAAGAACTATGCATTATCTTTATAATTGTGACATATTGTATATTTAATAAAATTAGTCTGTAATATCAGAGGACAGAATTACCCACAGCCAAGTCATGAAGGTCAGGGAGTGGTGACCCATGTCTTTAATCCCATCATTCAAGCAGAAATCTGAATCTTTGTGATTTCCAAGCCTAAGAGATAGGCAGTGGTAGCATCCATTAGTCCAAGCACTGGGGAGGCAGAGGCAGGAGGATCACTGTCAGTTTGAGGCCAGGTTGATCTACAAAGCAAGTTGCAGGATGGTCAGGATTGTTACACAGAAAACCTTGTCTAGAAAAAGTAAAACAAAAACAAACAAAAGTTGGAGACTGGAGAGATGGTTCTGGCCTCTGATATTCCAAGTGCCTTCATTCAATCCCTTGCCAACTTTCCATTTAATTAACTTTGAACTTTGGCCAAACAAGATTCCTTCAAAATGCATATACACACACGCACACATGCACAAAGATTTGAGGAATTCTAGGCCAGCCTAAGCAGCCTAGCAAGGGACCTTTTCTCATTAATAATAATAATAATAATAATAATAATAATAATGTTTTTAAATAAAATAAACTGGGCCTGGAGAGATGAGTCAGTGGTTAAAAGTACTGGCTGCTCTTGCAGAGGACCTGGGTTTGGTTGCCAGTGTCCACAACCATCTCTAACTTCAGTTCCAGGGGATCTCATGCTGCCTTCTGACCTCCATGGGTACCAAGTTCACACATTGTATACATATGTGCATATAGGCAAAACATCCATACAAATAAAATAATTTTTTGTTTTTAATAAAATCAAGTAAGCTCATGGCTGTACATACCAAAGATGGCTTGGTCTACCCGTACCTATCTCCTGGGCTTGTGCGACACTGGTCCTGGAGGAACGGCACCCCTGAGAAGACAAAATGATGGAAGATATCAAGTCCTTTAGACTAGAAAGCCTTAGGCTGTTGCTAACAGGTGACTTGTCCTCGCTCATCCTCATGTAGACTAATATAGGGGTCTGAGACCTAGGCATTGAGCTCCTTATCCCCACCAGAGTTCACATTTCTTAACCATAGCTGATGGTATAAAGGAAGAGAGTCACACAGCCAAGCCAGAGCCAGGGAGGCCTGACTGCACGTACTGCTGTGCCCACGTAGGCATGGGTCCTCTTACAGGGCACTGTGGCTGCTTGTTCTGCTGTCTGTCATTGCCCTTTGCCTTTCTTCTTCACAGCCTACCAGATCACACACCGACTCAATGCCACTACAGCCAACACCGCCACAGTGGAGGTCCTAGCACCCAGTGCCCGCCAGTACATGGCCACAGGTCTCAAGCCAGAGTCTGTCTACCTGTTCCGTATCACAGCCCAGACCCGAAAAGGCTGGGGAGAGGCTGCTGAAGCCTTGGTGGTGACCACAGAGAAAAGAGGTAACTGCCCATGGGACTGGGAGGCCTGGGAAGCCGAGGATTGGCTCTATAGCCTACCCTGGGGCTTAGCGCCCCTCCTAGTGGGTGACTAGGATAAGCAGCCAGGCTCTAATATTGGAGTCAAGGTCAATGAAGGATCATGCCAGCTCACAATGCTGAACTGGAATTTCCCAGGATCTTCCTCTGCTCTGGGTTTAAGACAGGTGGCTGCTGAGGCTTAGCTCAATTGAAAGAGTACTTGCCTGACAGGCATGAAGCCCTGGGTCAAGTCCCAGCACTGCATAAGCCAGATGTGGTGATGCATGCCTATAATCATAGCACTCGGAAGGTACGAGCAGGAAGATCAGGAGTTCAAGGTCATCCTCAGCTACATAGCAAGTTTGAGGCCCACCTAGGATACATGAGACCCTGTAAAAAAAATAGATAAAAATGTCTAATATAAAAGAGATGATTGATGACCATCTCCATCCTTTACATCCCTATTCTTGTCCAGCTGGGCTATAGAGCCTGGAGTCTAGGCTGCCACTACCTTACGGCCCTGAGCAGGTACCTTGATTGGGAGTGGGTTCCTTAGATCCAAGCCTGAACTCCCAAATGGTTAAAAGTGATCTGTTAGAAAATGTTCCCAAGAAAAAACAGCAATACAGTAGATTTCCTTCAAGGGTTTCTTTGCTCTTAGGGGACGTGGGGCAACATCTGTATACCTCTGGGTTGCGCTAGTTGAAGGAAGATGCTCCTGACATTGAGCAGGTTGAGGAGAGGAGCTCCTCAAAGCATCCTGTACTCACAGAGCAGCCCCACCCCCAAAGAAGTGTCAAGTCCAAGGCCACGAACACTGAGGCTTGGAAGCCTGCCCTCTGGAGTAGAAAAGTAGCTAGTGGGAGGGGGAAGTGGAGCAGAGGGATGATGGGAATGAATTCCCACAGGGAAGCATGTCTCACTCCCTCCTACTCAGGCACAATGCAGGTCCCGTCTCTGTCACTAGAAGAAGCAAACGTGTCAACTCCTCCATCAGGGACTGTCATGCGAGGCATCAGTCTCTAGGCACCCAGGGCTCTGGAAGCTGAGGGTAGGTCTCACCTGAAGACTTATGTGTTGACTGCTGGCAGAAACCATACAAGGAAGTGTGATAGAGAGGAGGTGTCTGTCCCCAGTTCAGGACACCTCCTTGCCCTTGAGAAAAGACAGCTGCTACACTACCACCCTGCTCAGGCTACACTGTCTCACGTGTCCACTGCTCTGCCTCCCAGACCGCCCGCAGCCCCCTAGCAAGCCTGTGGTGCAGCAGGAAGATGTAAAAGCGCGTAGTGTGCTGCTGTCCTGGGAACCAGGCAGTGATGGACTGTCCCCAGTACGCTACTACACCATCCAGACTCGAGAACTGCCCAGTGGCAGGTGGGCGCTGCACTCGGCCTCTGTAAGCCACAATGCCTCTGCCTTCACTGTGGACAGGTAAGGTGGGGTGCACACCCACTTCCCCGTTCCCTTCCAGTGATCCTTGCAGGAGGGAGCGGGAGGTTTCTGAGAACACCGTCAGCTGATCACTCAAGTCTTCCTTAGCTCATCCCACTAGGCATACTCACCCCTTCCAGCCCTCACCCCCTCCTTGGGAAGTCCATTAAAGCTACCTCTTAATTATCTGTGGAGCCTGCCAGGCCCCGTGGGCTCACCATCCTTCATTAGTGACTCCCCTGACCGACAGCCCGTGTCCTCCTCCTCCTCTCTAATAGGGATACAAGGTTCCTCTCCAAAACACTGGCCTCAGTCTAATCCCCAGTGGTTATAATTTTTATATTCTAGTCAACGTGACCTGGAACCTGAGAGAGCCTTTCTCCCCTCCCCCAGCCCTGCAAATCAAGAAGAAAGACATTTATTGGGAGAAACTGAGGCTCATGGAGACAGTTCGCTTTCTCTCTGGAGAATGCAGGGCCCCCCCAAAAATATCTAACTTTAGGGAAGGAAGTGCAGCTTGCAGGGGACCATGCACGTGATTGTGTAGAGAGTGAAACGTGAATGTTTTTGTGTTTGAGACTGTCCTGGAACAAGACTAGCCTCTTGGTCTACAAACTCACAGATATCACCTGCCTCTACTAGGATTAAAGGTGTGAATGTTTTCATGGCCACCAAAGCATGGGTAAACACAGCCTGGAGATGGGTGGCTTATCATAACAATGAAGGACAGCCTAAGCCGGATGGTATGGGGCCTGGCCTGGGCACTCAGCATCTCATTGCTGCTGACCCCAATGGGACCCCTTCCCGGGCCCCCATGTTTCCATGTGTATGGTGTGGTGTCGGCACACACGCTTCCCTTTCTCCCCTGGCTTCCCTCTTCCAACAGGGACGGATGAGACCCCATGGTGGAAGTGTGTAGGACTGTGTCAGTAAGGCCTGTCACCACTGTGACAAACTCCTGGAGGAAGCAATTTAAGTGGGAAGTGTTGTTTGGGAGAACAGCCCGAAGCCAGCTGGCTCTGATACTTAGGGCACAGTGAAAGGTACATGTGACAGAGGCTCATGGTGACCAGGAAACAGACCTAGAGAGAGGACATAAAATATACCTTCTGATTCTCTGTCCCAGTGATGCACTTCCTATACCCACTTCCTGAAGTTTTTACTTCCAATGGGGAAACAAATCTTTACTAAATGTGAGCCTTTGGGTCCCCATTTGTTCATGTCCAAATCATGGATTACACCTTGGTCATTGGCTGCAATTTCCTTCACAGACTCAAGCCCTTCACATCCTACAAGTTCCGAGTGAAAGCAACCAATGACATCGGGGACAGCGAGTTCAGTGAGGAGTCAGAGTCGCTGACCACCCTGCAAGCTGGTCAGTGACACCTCCCTGCTGGGACCTCATGCTCTTAAACCTGGTTGCTTCCTGGGCATGAAGCATTCTTATGTGGGAGGGGCCTCTGAGCTAGAGAGAGGGCTCACTAGACCTGCTGTGCCTGTCTGCCTCCAGGCCAAAACGCCTAGAGATTTGGGACAAGGGCAACCCAAACCCAGCCTGAAATTTGAGTGAGCACACTTCTCTGGTGTGTCTCCAGCTAGCAGGAAATGGGAGTAAATGCCCAACCTGACCTGCTCCTAGCAACAACCTAAGTTCTATGGCTTTGAGGGGCTCAAAGACCCTAGGTTAGGCTAAGGTCAGCCCCCCAGTTCACTCTGGCTGTTTGCTCTGAGGAAATCAGGGTGGTGGGTGTCCATAGAAATTAAATAGGACCTACCTAGTCATCCAGTGTTATCAAAATCTGGTCCCTGTGTGTTCTTGAGTGGTGCTGACATTCCCAGCCCTCAGAGTCTACTCCTCTGCCTCTCTCCACAGCCCCAGATGAAGCACCCACCATCCTGTCAGTGACACCCCACACCACCACCTCCGTGCTAATCCGATGGCAGGTATGGTTTTGTGGACAGAGTAGGTTTATTTCCAAGGACCCAAATAAGCTCTTGACTGAGAGAAAACACACACACATACACGTACACACATACACACACAAAAACACACATACACACACACACCACACACCCTCTGCCAGTTCCCACCAGAGCTGCCTTTGCCCTTGTTCTATACATCCAGAGCACAGAGATAGGTATGACAGATCTAGGCATGCACATATCACAGAACACTAGATACACATATGTCCACGTATGCACACACTCCACCTCTGGATACACACACTAGCCAGGTGAGCACAGAAAAACACCGGAGGCTCTGAGGACCCCACAGAGCTCCATAAAACCTAGACACCGAAGTCATTGACAGGCTTCCCAGCAAAGATCCTCATCGAGAGCGGTGTTCCTGTGTCCAGGTGCCTGCTCTTTGATGGGCATTGTTGGTTCTACCAGGGCAAGAAGTAACCTTATCAATCAGGCTGCCTATGCATTCTCTGAAGTCTAGCCTTGGGCTCAGCAGGTACCCACAGAAGCCACACACACACACACACAAAGGCTAGTTTCTGTCCCTACTTCTTGGGATCTGAGGAACTGGCCCCAGCTGCAATCATTGTGCAACTGAAGCCTGGAATCCCAGAAGGGATATCCCCTAAGTGGAAATGGCCTGGCAGTCATACATGAGCCGGAGGAGGCTGGAGCAGATGGGTACCCTGACAAAAGGGCCAGACAATGCCCACAGCAGCCAGTGAAGCAATTAAGGAGCTAATAAAAAGACTGGACCATTTCAACAGATTTCTTAAAGGAGGTATCGTAAAGAAAATAGTTTCCACTTGGCAGACAGCCTGTTCCCCAGCTCAGCCAAGGACAGGAACAGAAAGGAAAGGAGGGGCCACGTACACGGGCATGCTCATCCTTGTGCACCCTGTAATGTAGGCACAGCGTGCTGTAGTGTAGACTGCGCTCTGCTCATGGGAAACTCTGGGAAGGGCTGGCTGGGTAGTCATCAGAAAGCAACAGACCCAGGAAAGCCAGAAGTGAGCACAGAGTTCTTGGACAGGCAATAGCTGGTAACTGCAGAGGTGTGTTTTCAGGTCCTACTGCTGCTGTGTGACCATGGACTAGTACCTTAACATCTCTGAATGTGTCTCCTGCTCTTCTAAAAGGGGTGGGGAAAGTTGTGTGGTGATTCCTACCCTTTACCTCAAAGGGAATGTGACAACCTCTTTGAAAATGCCCCAATCCACCCAAATTTCTTTTTCTAATTGAGATAGAGACCTGTCCTGTGGCTGCAGGAGGTGTGGTAGGCAGAGAGGGTGGAAACAGTCAAGGCCCTTCCCATGTCTGACCCTCATGCCCACAGCCTCCAGCTGAGGACAAGATGAACGGCATCCTCTTGGGCTTTCGAATCCGGTACCGGGAACTTCTCTATGAAGGACTGAGGGGCTTCACACTTCGAGGCATCAACAACCCTGGGGCCAAGTGGGCTGAGCTCACCTGTAAGTAGCCATCATAGGGTTTTTTGGAGGGGAGGGGTAGGCATGCTCACCTCCCTGCTCTGAAGCTCCCAGTCTCCTTGAGTCCACTAATCTGCAATCCTGCCCCTCCCCTTTGTGTTCCTCTTCTTACCCCATTCACTCACTTGCTAAGCATTTACTGAGCACCTGCTACATACTCCAAGATGCTATGGGCACCCACAACACACATTAGTGGGTAAGCAGACAGGGTCCCTAGCTGCCTGGATCAGTCTGATGGAGGAAGAGTCAGGCATTCATTACATAAATCCTGAAATAGATGTCAAGGGCCATGGGCATTCCAGTATTGGAGAATGTTCCAGAAGAGTTCCAAAGGGCCCTCTTGACCTGGAAGGATGATTCCAGGTTAGGCAGGCAACTGTGTGGAGAGAGGAGCCACCAGCTTAGAAAGACCATCAGCTTCATCTAGACCCCACCAAGGACAACATTCAAGACCCTCTCCTATCCCTCAGGAAGTCAACACCCAGCCCTAAAGCCAAAGAAGCCAAGTATAGGAGAAGAAGAGAAAGGGGGGGTGTTAGCCCCAGGAAGAAAGGATGCTGGGAAAGTCATGAGCAAGAGAAGGGTGTGAATGAATGTTGGGTCTCAGGACACACGGGGGCCTGAAGATGATGGTCTGGCTCTAGGAGGTATGAGAAAACAGAGGCAAGGGGGCTGTTGTGTTAACATAGCAAAGGAGCATGGGCTGAGCCAAGGAGGCAAGCATGGGCTGAGCCAAGGAGGCAGGCTAAGTGTCAGGGATGTGGATTCCACAGGGCTCCATGTCTGTCTGAGAAGAGTTGAGGGAGGCAAGCAGAGAAGAGGAGACTGTGCAGAGGATGAGGGAACAACACTGTTCCCCTAAAGAGAAGTCAGCAGGAGGGAGGAGGCAGCCCAAATCCCTGTGGGCTGTGGCACTATGTCCTATATCTCCTCAGTGTGTGGGGCCTTAGCTTCCAGCGATGTTCACAGACAACAAGATGATTGAACATGGAGTGAGAAGATATTAAAAGAAACCCATAGAAATACCCACTCCAACAGCTCGTGTTATTTCCTTATCTTTATTTATTTATTTTGGCCGACATCTGCCTATGGCTGTGATTTTATATGGCCTGCATCTAATTCACTCATATTTCTTGACAATAAAATTGTTTCTGGTTCATATGAGGAAATTGACGATGCCATATTTCACCGCGGTTTGCCAAGAGCTCCAAAATAAAACGGGGAGCCAGTGGGATGGCAGGGTCCCCTATAACTCTCCCCAGAGTTGGTAGGCTCTGAGGGGCTACCCCATGGTCAGTGTGCATCAACATAGGGACATCAATGATTTAGGACACCCTCCCCCCCCCATTCCCATCTCGGCACCTGACTCAGCACCAGGAATTGGAAGCAGGCCCTATGCCTACTCCATCAACAACTTGTCATCTCATCCTAGGCCTGGTTGGTTCCCAGTGGGTGGGATGCCTGTGTGCACTAACCTCTGTCTGCTGTCTCCCTGGCCTCTCACCTCCCACCCCCTAGCCTTGTACTCCATGCGGAACCTGACCCGGCCCAGCCTCACGCAGTACGAGCTGGACAGTAAGTTCCCTTGCATGGTGGTTCATTGTGGCCCAGGCCTCCTGGGATGGGCTGGGGAGGGGGTCCTCAAGAACACCTGGACCCAGGCCAGCCAGCTACCCACTAGCTTACTTGTTGCTGTGATAAAGACGAAAAGCAACTTGAGGAACAGAGGGTTTGTTTGGCTTACACATCTCCATCATAGTCCATCACTGAGGAAGCCATTCAGGAACTCAAGGCAGGAGCTGAAACAGAAGCCATGGAAGAACATTACTGGCTTGCTAAGGCTGCTTATACCACCCAGGACCACCTTCCCAGGGGTGGCACCAACCATCGTGAGCTGGCCCCTCCCACATTAATCATTAATCAGGGAAATACCCACACAGACTTATCTACAGGCCAATCTGATGGAGACATTTTCTCAAATGAGGTCCCCTTTTCCCAGATGTCTCCAGCTGTGTCAAGCTGACAGAAAACTAGCTAGCAACACCCTCCCCCCCAGCAGGCTTGAATACTAGGACCGCCTATAATACTTACATCTCCTAAGCACGTAAAGCAGGAGGTGGTTTAGAAGAGTCTCCTCTGAGCCTACCCTCTACGTGCTGACTAGTAAAGTAGACACTTGAGTGGATGAGAGGGCAGCAGGTCAACAGTGGGAGGTAAAACATACTACAGGGCAGATAGGCAGGCGTCTATTGCTGTTCCTGACTTGACCCATGTAAGGCATGTGGCCCTCACTATCCCTCTAGCCCTGTCTGAAGGTCTTGTAGTTGTGTGAATCACCTCTGCTGCTTCTCAGTTTCTGAAACCTCAGCAGGTTCTACACACACACACACACACACACACACACACACACACACACACACACACACACGGCCTTCTGGTCAGAAATAACCAACCTCAGAGTCTAGACTGGCTGGCCTCCTCCATGACAGAACTGCCACCCTGAGGAACAAGGGTGGAAGAGACACCCAGGCCAGCAGAGTTCAGAGGAAGGAGGATCTCATCTCCCATGCAGTTTCGTTCACCAGGCATCCCCTCCCCACACACACCAAGCACTTCAAACTTGACTAATAGACTAATCCATGGGATTTCTTGACCCAGAATTCACATTCCATAAGCGCTTCCCCTCTAGGACCGAGCCAGTGTGTGTGGTGGGGGAGGGGAGGTGTTACAACCCCATGGTAAAGCTTGTGCTCGGCCTTGGAGAGACCCTGGATTCCATCCCTAGCCCCAAAAGAGTAGGAAAAAGGAGGGGACTGGTGAATGGGGATAGGTGGGGACACGGCATGGGCATGACTGAAATGGTTTGTATCTGCCATAGTGGGAAGAATCCAGGCAAGGAAGGTTTGAACCTGTGGTTCAGGGCGGCCAGGACAGTTAATACATCCTTCTTTGGTCTCAACAATATTCACTTGGAGATTCAATTGTCTCTATGACCCTAGAGCAGGAGAGTATCCTGCTTTGTGTCAGGAATTCTGTTGGCAAGATACAGCCTAAGCATCTAAGGCTTGCCTCTTACCTGCTTCCTCCCCCACTGTCACATGGGGCACTAGAATGGTAGATAGTCCCCCATCTATTTTAGCTCCAGCATCCATGAAAGACTCCTCCCACAGGCTCTGTGACCTCTGTGTTCCTGACCCCTACTCTTGCCCATAGATCTGAACAAGCACAAGCGTTATGAGATCCGGATGAGTGTGTATAATGCCGTGGGTGAGGGACCCTTGAGCCCACCACAAGAGGTCTTTGTCGGAGAGGCAGGTGAGTATACCTTCATGAGTCACGGGTACTCATCAAGGGTCCCCACCCTGCCCCAGCCCACCTCCCCTTCCACCCTGGAATACTCACTCACCAAGCTTCATGCCCTCCAGTGCCCACAGCAGCACCACAGAATGTGGCCATCCACAGTGCCACAGCCACACAGCTAGATGTGACCTGGGAGCCACCCCCACTGGACAGCCAGAATGGAGACATTCAAGGATACAAGGTATGGACCATCTGACAGAAGAATGGGGTGCAAATGAACAATGGGATGGGAGGGTTGTGGGATAAAGACCCAAGCCATTCCTGCTCACAGCCAGGTGTTTGCCCTCAAGACCCACAGCACACCTGTGGCCTTAGCTACCTGCACAGTGTACAGAAATAAATACGGTAGAGTTGTAGACTATTTACATTTCGAGGCAGGCTGAGCTTCATCCAAGGAACTCCGACCACACCTTGGCTTATTCTCTTCTAAGACACACAATGCACAATGCCACCACCTCCAGCCCCATCGTCACTTAAGATTTCTAAAGAGTAGGAGCTGGGGATATAGCTTAATTGGTAGGGTGATTGCTTCGCATGCACAAAGCCCTAGATTCAATCCACAGTGCTGCATTAACCAGACATCACAGTTTATGCAACACCAGCATTTGGGAGATAGAGACAAAAGGATTGGAGTTCAAGGTCAGCCTGGACTTTAGAGCAAGTTTGAGGCCAGCCTGGTCCCGGTTTATGATTAGAAAATCTGCTTGAAGATCATCTCTGATTCAGAATGCTGTGTTATGGTGGGGTTCATATTTGCAGAACCCTCTAAACTCTTGTAGCTTGATGAAGGCCTAGGAAGCTGCCACACTGTGGGCATTAGTGCCCATTTCATATGGATGAGGAAACTGTAGCCCAATTGATGTAGTATGGAGAGGTCACAAACTAGCAGCTGCTAGAATCCAGTTGCCCAACTCAACCTTGCCAGGAAGCTGAAAACACAGCCAGATCCTGGGAGGAGGCAGGGTATAAAAGAATAAAGAGCTAACCGACTTCCCTCATTGGCCCATGCAGCCCTTGGCTGGGATGGAAACTTGCCTCTCTCGCCAGCATCTGGGGGAAACTGATTCCTGATACTTGAATGGTATTTTAGAAAACTGACCCCATGCAATGGCCTTGAGGGCACTGGGTATGCAAACCACAGGACCCAGTGGTTTTTCCTGGCCCAGCCTGTTGTTCCATGGATGACTATGAGTGTTTGCCAGGGTGAAGCACTTTCTCTGTCACTCAGCCTGTGGAGACAGGATGTAAGACAAAATCCAGTATGGAAAGCTTTTCCACCCAGAGTGGAGGAGGAGGAAGAAGGGGGAGGGAGGCATGGTGCCAAGGATGCTCTGAAGATGGGTGATACCCCGTAAGGCTTTGCCCAGGAGTGCCAGCTGGGAAAACCAAATATTGCACTCATAGCATATGCCTCTAGAGAAAAATAAAGCGCCAGGTGGAGCCAGCCACAGTGTGGCAGTTCCTAGACTGTTTGGGGTTTAAAAGTTGTGAATTAACATACAGTTCCAGGAAATGTGTGGGTACCCAGGTACCATATAGAACACAGCAGATGTCTGCAGCTTTCCAGAAACCTGGTTGTAACCTGCAGGAATGGAATTGTCATGTCCTGGATGTGAGCTAATCAGTGCTGTGGCATCAGCACCCATTGACAGGAGCTGCAGCATCCAAGCTGTAGAGGGGCTCAGTTGGCAGAGTGCTTACCTAGCATGTGTGAAATCCTGAACTCTATCCCCAGCACCATATATTCAGCTGTGATGGTGCACACCTATTGCCCCTGTGATGCCTGTATGTAACCCCTGTACGATGTCGGAGGAGGCTGGGGATGTGGCTAGGTTGATTGGGTTCAGTCTGCAGATAAACCAGACGTGATGACACACATCTGTAAAGCTAACACAAGGAGGCAAAGACAGGAGGATCCAAAGTTCTAGCTCATCCTTAGCTACATAGTGAATTTGAGGCCAGCTTGGGCTATGTGAGATCCTGTCCAGAAAAAAACAAAAAAGTGCTGGAATTAAGCAGTTAATTTAATTTAACAAGATTGGCTAGCTAATCTGACCCACTGTCTTTGCATAAATAATGTTTTGTTGGAATATAGCCATGCCTGTATGTCTATATGTTTATACATTTCCATGTTTACTTTTGCACAGAAAAGTGCTGAACAGACCTAAATAGTTGTAACAGGGGGCAAGAGGTCTGTAAATCCTAAAGCCTAGGTCAGCTAGTCAGGTCCTCTATAGGAAAAAAAAAAAAAAAAAAAAAAAAAAACATAGCCAAGGTGACCTTAAAGAGAGCCAGCAGAACCATGGTGGTGCATGTCTTTAATTCCAGTACTCAGGAGGCAGAGACAGGCAGATTTCTGTGAGTTTGAGGACAGCCTGTTCTACATAGTGAATTCCAAGCTATCCAGGGCTATGTGGAGAGTCTCAATTTTTAATTAATTAAAAAGTGATCCATTAGACCAGTCATGGTGGTGCATGCCTGTAAACCAAATACAAATGGTAAGAAGGGATGATACAGAAGAATTTTAAGTTCAAAGCCAGCCAATGCTACATAGTCTCAAAAATGAATTAATGGATGAATGGATAGATGGGTGGGTGGGTGGATGGATGGATGGATGAGTGGGTGGATGAGTGGATGGGTAGATGGATGAATGAGGGGGTGGATGGATGTGTGAATGGGTGATTGGGTGAGTGGATGGGAGACTGGGTGGGTGGATAGGTAGATGAATGGATGGATGGGTGGGTGGATGGGTGAGTGGGTGGGTGGGTGGATGGGTGAATGGGTGATTGGGTGGATGAATGGGTAGATGGGTGGGTGAATGGGAGATTGGGTGGGTGGGTGGGTGGATGAATGAATGGATGGGTAGGTGAATGGGTGAGTGGGTGGATGGATAGATGGATTGATGGATGAATGGATAGGTGGGTGGTTGGATGGGTGAATGAGTGAGTGGGTGAGTGGATGAATGGATGAAGAGCCACTGGGCCAGACATGGTAATACATACCTATCATCAAGTACTGAAGTGGAAAGTGGAGTTGAGGCAGGAGAATTGTGAATTCAAAGCCAATTTGGGCTACCAATCAAAACTCTTACTCCAGAATAACAAAAGTGAACTTGAGAGATGGTTCATTGGTTACGATCATTTGCTGCTTTTCTCAACACCCACAAATGGCTGACTTCAGCTCCAGGGGCTCTGACCCTTCCCCTGACCCCTAGGGGCACCTGCGCCTGTGTGCACATTTACACACACACACACACACACACACACACACACACACACACACACACACACAAAATTTTAAAATAAAATAAAAACAAGACCTATAAATTGGTTGTGGTGATACACATTCATAATTCCAGTATTCTGAAGGTGCAGGCAGGGAAATTAAGAGTTCAAGTCCAGGCTGGAGAGATAGCTCAGCAGTTAAGAGCACTGATGGTTTTTCCAGAGGACCTAGGTTCAATTCCCAACATCCAAAGGGCATCTAACAACTGTCTATCACTGCAAGATCTACCACCCTTACACAGACATTGGTAAAACACCAATGCACATAAAAATATTTAAAAAAAAAAAAAAAAGAGTTCAAAGTCTTTCCCAACCATATAGCTAGTTTAAGGCTATCCCAGGCTACATGAGAAGGTGTCAATAAGTAAACAACCAAAAGGGGCTGAGAATGTGTGTAAGTGGTAGAGCAGCTGCTTATCATGCAGAAGGCCCTGGGTTCCATCCACAGCATTGCCTCCCCCTCCTCTGGGGGGGGGGATAATGGGAGAAGCAACTGGTATCACAATGATAGGAGATTGCTAAGTCCCACCTGGTTCCTGTGTTTCCCATCTCAGTGCACTACAGGGCGGGGCAGGGAGAGGGTCAGTATAGGAAACTATAGCCAGCTGTCTATTCCCACAGGCTCTTCTGTGTCTGTGGAGTCAACCTGGAGAGCATCATAGATATTGGAGAAAAATGTTGGGCCTGAACTGAACACGGAGACATTTTTCCTGTTTGTATTCCCTAGACAGTGTGCTTACATAGCCTTGACCTTGCATTAGGTGCTCTTAGCAGTCTAGAGATACTGTGAAACCACATGAGGATGATGTAGGTTCGTGTTACTGTAAGTGGCAGGATATCCCTCCTTTTAAAGCAAAATGATACTCCATTGTATATAAGCACATCCACCACCACACTTGTCTACTCAGCCACTGACAAATAGTTAGAAGGGGTTTTTGGGTTATGTTTGGTTTTGAGACAGGTTCTTATGTTAGCTTAGTTAGCTAGTTTCAGACTATCATGTATCCAAGGATGACCTTGAACTTGCGACCCTCAGCCTCTACTTCCCAAGTGCTGAGTGACTGGCATACAATAAAGTGCCTGGATTTTCTACATCTTGGCTACTTCGGATCATGCTGCAGTGAACACAGGAGTGTAAATATCTTCTTCAAGATCCTGATTTTAATGCATTTGGATACATTCCCAGAAATGAGATTGCTGGATCATATGGTAATTCTATTTTTAATTTTCTTTGAAGAACTCCAGACTGTTTTACCCAGTGGCGATGCCATTTTACATTTCTAGCAATGGCACAGGAGGCTTCTAATTTCTCTCCATAGGGCTGATTATCTTTTGACACTTTGACGACAGTCACCACAGTAGATGCCACAGGACAGGCCCTTGCAATTTGTTCTGTTTGAGACAGGGTCTCATGTAAACCAGGCTGGTCTTGGACTTACTATATAGCTAAGAGTGACATTGAACTTCTGATTATCTTACCTCCACCTCCTAAATGCTAGGATTACAGGCATGTGACTTGGTGTACATGGTCACTATGGCATGGACTCTCGTGTCTCCAATGGTTAATAATGCCGGGAACCTTTCCAGGTTCCTGTTAGCCATTAATTTGTCTTCTTTATGAAAATGTCCTTTTGTTTTCTTGCCACACAGCTATATGAACCCAGAAGACATTGTATTAAGCAAACTGAGCCAAACACAGAAAAACTGGTCTACGTGACCTCACTTATACATCAGAGTAATAACAAAATAGAAGAATCAAAGTGTGCACTCAGGAAGTAGAAGGTGGTTGGCAGAGTAGAGAGAGACCAGTCAAAGGGTAAACATTCATTCCAGGCATGGTGGCACATACCTTTGATCCCAGCACTCAAGAGACAAGGACGGCTGCTCTGTGTGAGTACAAAACCAACCAGGGCTACACAGAGGAACCCTAACTCAAAATAAATAGATAAACAAATTAAAAAGAAACAAAGGAGGAAGGAAAGAAAGAAGGGGAAAGAAAAAAAAGAAAAGAAAGGAGCATTTAGATCTAATCAAAACATTATGGTGGTGCACACCTTTAATCCCAATACTTAGAATGCTGAAGCAGAGGACCACCATAAGTTCTGGCCAGCCTGGGCTACACAATAATTTCCAAGCCTTCCTAAGTTAGAATGAAACTATCTCAAAAAAAAAAATCAAAAACAACCCCCACCCAAAAGAGTTTCAGGCATGTAAATTCTTGAGTCTAACCTGCTGTACTGTAGCCATGGCTAATAAAACATCAGTGTGAACCTGAAATATATTAAGAAGCATCAAAAAAGGTAACTGTGTGAGCTGATGGACACCAATTAGCTTGCTGTAACAATGTTCCACAGTGTCTGGGATATCAAATATCATAGAACTGGGGGTTCGGCTCAGCTGGTAGAGTATGTATGATTCCCAGAGTTCAAACCCCCAGCAGGCATAAAACAGGTGTTGGGGGTGTGCACCTATAACCCCAGCACTTAGGCAGGAGGACCAGAGGCTAAAGGTCACATAGAAAGTTCAAAAGCAGCCTGGGCTACACAAGTTCCTGCCTCCAAATACAAAAAAAAAAAAAAAAAGATTGACTAGGGGTGTAACAATGAAACAATGATGCACGTTGCCCCTAGCGTGCACAAAGCCCCGGGGTTCATTCCTAGTACTTTAAGCAACAACAACAAATAAATAAATAACATTAATTATATATCTTAATTATATTAAAACTTTGCCAACTCCATCTCAGAAAAGTTTTTTCAAGAGGAAATGGGTTAGGAACAGATATGGAGACTGGGTCATTCACTGTCACTGCAGCCCCTGTCTGTATGCAGCATTTCCTCACACGACATAGATTGGTTGAGCATCAACCATGTGTCAGGTATGGTTCCCGGTGCCTGGAACACAAAAGAGCTAGATGGACTCAGGTTCCTGCCCTTTGGAACCCACAGCCTGGTATACCTACTTCCCCATGAGCAGGCACTCTACCAGTCAACCATGTCACTTGGGGACCAGGATCCAGACTCAGCCCCCTCTCCCTCTTACTGCTAACAAATGTCTATTGGCAGCAAGCAGATGCCTATTTCTGTATGTCCTGTACCCTGACACTGCCCTGCCCAAGCACATGGCCCCAGCCATTCATTGACCTTGTCTTCCCAGCAGCACTGGGTATTTCTCTCTGGGGCCTGTTGTCCTCAGGAAGGCCATAAAGGCATTGTGAAAACCATTTCCTCTCTTGTTCATTATTTAATATGTGTGTGTGTGTGTGTGTGTGTGTGTGCGCGCGCGCGCGTGAGTTTTTGTGTACCACATGCATTCAGGAACCCCAGAAAGCCAGAAGAGGGTGTCAGATCTTCCCACACTGGAGTTATAGGAGGTTGTAGATGGGCACTGGGAACCGAACCCAGATCCTCTGTAAGAGCAGTAAGTGCTCTTAACCACTGAGTAATCTCTTCTGTCTCTTTTTTTTTTTTCTTTTTTAGTGCCCTTTCCTAACCATGTATTTTTGTTCATATCTCATTATTTCCATATGGTCTGTTTACTAGAGAATTCAAGGTCATCTTTATGGGATAGAAATGTAGCTTAAATGTAAAGCGCTTGGCAACAGTTTGCTATGCCCAGTAATACACAGGTATGACACAGTATACATAAAACCTAGGCTTGATCTTCAGCAGAGAGACTGTGTGAGGGAGGGGAGGGGGGTTGAGAGGGGGAAAGAAATCAATGACAGTTTTCCAGACTCACTGTCCCTCCCGTTCTGCCCCCAGCCCCTTTCCTAAACCTCACTCCAAGCAGGTCCCTCACCATCCCTCTAAATCTCACTCTGCTAAGGCTGCTTATAAATATGCCCTGATCTTCATCAACCCATCACGGGCTTCACCCTGCCTCTTTCCGCAGCAGTGTGCCATGCACAGCTGAGCTACAACATCCTCCCGCCTGCTTCTCCTCACCCTGCTCATCACCCTTCCTCAGTTCCCTCTCCTGTTCCAGCTCCCCCTGTGTCTCAGCGCAGAGGTCCCGGGAATCTTTCTATCTCTCTTCTCTGGCTAGAAGAAATCCGGCCATTCTCTGAGTGTGCTCACCATACCAGTGATGCTCAGGGACTGTGCAGAGTTATCCTTGAGCTTTCCAAACTCTGCCTCCAGGAGAAGCCTCATGGCTGCTGTTGTGTCCTCATAGTCAATGGATGAGTGATTTTTATGAATGAAGACCTCAATTCCCCATATAAAAAGAATTTAAAAAGAGGCAAGGTTGTAGAAAAGTGAGGCTTTTGCAGTAACAAGATGTCCAAACTGCCGTTTGCACATGCTGAGGGTGGACAGTTTTATTAGCTCTTTCTCACTTTTATTGATATAGAGAAAATGAAAAGCCAATAGCGTACAGAAACCTGTTTGTCCAGCAGGTGGCGCCAAATGATCTCCAATCTTGTGCAAGGTTTGGAACTTCAAGCTTTATGAAGGGTCCCAGCTCAACATTTGTAGTGTAATTTGAGAATCTTCTGTGTGTGCTTAAAAGCACTAGCCCAGGCTGATTACAAAATGCCTGGGGGCTCCTGCTATGGTGAGGACCTAAAATCTTCCAGGAGCATGCAATACCTTTAGAAGCTGACCAGTTCCCTCAGAGAGACACTGCCCCCTCTTCAGCCCTTATGGCCTGTAGCTCTTACAGTCACCCTGGCTAAGATGTTCTTAGCCCCTCTGTAGCTGAGAGAAAATATGCCTGACCAAGTCACATGAGTAACAAATGGTGCCATCAGAATTCAGCCACAACCCAAACACCATCTTAGTCCAGCCTTCTCTGGCAGCAGGCTTTGCAAACCCGTATATCCACAGGTATCAGAATGGGATTGTACACATTCACCACACAACTGTATTGGTCTTAGTCGCCTTCAGCTGCTAATGTTGTGCATGGGGCAGGCCTGAGGCTCTCTGCTCCTCACCAATTCCCTGGCATTTCCAGACACTGGTTCCCCACACATGGAACAAAATCCATGTTTGCTCTCTTACCTCTCCAGCTTGGGCTCATGAGGGACAGGTTTGTATTCTGAGGTTGACATGTCTGTGTCATATGCTACAGATACCAACTACAGTGAACCAATATATATAGGGGGTGAGTTTACAGACCAGCAATTGGCTATTAAAAGGAAAGTTCTGAAGCCTTTCTCAAACAGCTCTTAGCTACTTCCTCGTTGAAAGCAAAAGTGAACCCTGAGGTGGGTAGAGGCAGAGGGGAAGTCTCATGTCTCCGTCCACCTCACTCCCACATTCTTGGTTCCCACAGATTTACTTCTGGGAAGTCCAGCGGAAGAACCTCACAGAGAGAGTGAAAACACTTTTCCTGGCTGAGAACAGCGTTAAGCTCAAGAACCTAACTGGCTACACGGCCTACATGGTCAGCGTAGCAGCCTTCAATGCTGCGGGAGATGGGCCACGGAGCACCCCTACCCGGGGCCAGACTCAGCAAGCAGGTAGGGAGAAGTCTTGGGGAGGTCAGTTTGTGGGGACAAGGGGACCACACCTGGTATCAGAGTTGTCTTGTGCTGCTGGAAACGTGGATGCGGTACCGGGTCACCTCCAGATGCCCTGCCTGCAAAGAAGGCTCAAGATATAAGTCCAGGGAAGAAGAGAGAGAAAGGAAGGAAGGGAGGGAGGGAAGGGAGGAAGGAAGGAAGGAAGGAAGGAAGGAAGGAAGGAAGGAAGAATAAAAGAAAGAGAAAGGAAGAAAGGAAGGCAGAAACTCTCACCACAGACCTTGAGAAATCCCCTGATCTCACCCAACCTGTTCTCCCCACCTTGTCCCAGCTTTGGGGCTAGCCTGTGCTCCCACCCCTCAGGGCTTCCTCCTCCTTGCCTTTGTTCATCCCACCGAGGTTTATTATCTTCTATAAACCCACACTTTTGTTTCATGCTGGTGATACAATAATAAGAGAAAGAAAAAACAGTAAGTCTGCGTCCTGGTGGGGGCCATGGATCATAAACAAGCCCCGATGAGCTGTCTGAGACAGTGGCCATGATAGGTGACCTAAGGGAGCGGGGCAGGGGGAGCTGGCCCGCCCACAAAGGCCTGGCCAAGATGGCTGCATCTGAGCTGAGCTATGAGTGAGAGAGGACCCAGTGTGGGAAGTTCTGGAGACTGAGCAGGAAGCCGAGTTCCTGTCAGAAGGACCAGCAGGTGCAGAGGCTTGGTGCTGACAAGGAAGCGGGGTGGGTTTCCAAGGGTTTAGAGGGCTAGGATTTGTGTCAAGTACAATAGAAAGTCACTGGAGGGTTTGAGCTGATGAGAATTAGATCTTTTTAATGTTGGGGAAAAACTGGCTCTGCCTTCTGGGCTGAAAGACTGGCGGGGAAGGAAGAAAGCAGAGTGTGGGATAGGACAGGATGGAGGAAGAAGGGGCGCAGATCCCCTTGTCCTGGGGTGTCCAAAGCCATTTTAGTTAGTGTCACACTGGGTCCCCCAAAAGTCTCAGGGGAAAGCAGAGAAATGTCACTCCTTTCTCACAATGGGCAGGGGTCACCCCAGAATACTGCTCAGGGTCCCCTGGTAAGTCACAAAGGAAAGGACAGATGCTGGACCAAGGACACCCACGGGGATTCAGGAGGGTTTGTTTGTTTCCAATGTGGAGTTGAATAGTCCGCCCTCCAAATCTGTGAGTTCCTTCTCTGCAGATTCAACTAACCAAGACAGGAAAGTATTCTCCAAAATTGCTTCTGCTGGGCGTGGTGGCACACACCTGTCATCTAAGCACTTAGGGGAAAACCTGAAGGATCAAGAGCACAAAATCAGAACTGGCCAGATGGCTCAGTGGTTAAGAGCACTCATTACCCTTTCAGAAGTTCCCAGCACCCAATCAGGTGTCTCACAACCACCTTCTAGCCTCCATCCAGGGGATCCAACTCCTTTTTCTGACCTCTATGGGCACCTGCTCTCATGTGGCATACACATTGACACATATACACATAAATGAAAACAAATCTTTAAAATAACTAAAATCAGAGTCCCCTTCAGCTACACATCAAGTCCAAGACCCTGAGCTATGTGAGAATGTCTCAAAAAACAGACAGAATAATGTGTCTATACTGGTCATGTACAGACAACACCAAATAGCAACTATTTGCAACATTGGGTTGTATCAAGAACCATAAGTTACCTAGAGATAAGTTAAAAGTACATAGAAAGGTCTAGAAGATATCTCAGAGGTATAGCACTTGCCTAGCCTAGGAAATGGCCTGGCTTTAACTGCCAACACCACAAAAAAAAGAGGAAGAGGTACACAGACAGGTGTATGCAGCTTATATGCCAAAGTGCCACCATTTCATATACGATAGCATCCTCAGATTTCTGTTAGAACCAATTGCCTATGGATAGAGAAGGCAAAAGGCCAGCAGCTTTTCCAGCCTGATACATCCCTTACTGTGGTTCCCACTACCCTTAAGGAGCTCTAGAAAGCAAGCTGCCAGAGACAGTTCCTAACCCTCACTCCAGGGGAGCCTTCCCCTCCACGGGCTCCCCAGGTCAGCCAGAGGCTGAGCTTGGGTGTGCTAGCCTCCAACTGTCTGCCTGTCTTGATGATGTTCCACTAGTGCCACTGGTCAGATATGAGCCCCTGGCAGCCTAGCTGCTTCCGGTGCCTAGGACAGAATGTCCTGTCCCATGGCCTTCTACCCCCAAGTTGGGGGTGGGGGCAGGAAAGGGCCCTGAGTTCACCTCCCTCCTTCAAAGACAGCAGGGGAGATGGAGCCGGAAGCTGTCAAGATTAGATCTGGCTCGGTGGGAGGCAGCACTGGACAATAATAGCCTGGCCATCCACTCCACAGGCTCTGGATGCTGTGAGGGAGGGAATGCCCTGTCTTGCCTCTTTGCCTCCCCAGCTCCCCACCCCCCGCCCCCTGCCACTGCCACAAACGAGAATCTTTCATCTCCTTGTTTTCAAAGTTACCCCAGGGGTCTCAGTACAGGAAAACATCTCTTCCAGAGGATCTGACTGTCCTTGGCCTGGCTCCTCCTGACAGCATGGTGTCTCTGTGACAAGCCCTGCGACCCAGGGATGAAAGGAAGGCCATGTCTCCGGAGTTCTGACGTCTTGTTTAGTACCCACTCTGCATTCTGAGGCAGAGACAGCACCCCCACTTTCTCTAGCAGGAGAGCTGAGCTGAAACACACGGCCCATGGTGCCAGGATACGGTCGTGCCCCACAATGACCCTGGGGACACAGTGCTGTTCCCATGCTACTAGCTCAGAGCCACTTCAGAGAGTCCAGATTCTCCATCTTTAAAGAGGGCTTTTCTCCCATCACCAGGGCCTCTGATGCTAGACAACTAAGTGCTAATGATGTCACGGGAGGAGGAGAGAGGGTTCAAGAGCCTCAAGTGACCCCTTCCGGCCTTCATTTTGTGCCTAGCCTCACTCTCGTCTTTCCGGGCACGGTTCCAGACTCTCCTGTTTGTTGCTTAGAGTCGAACCTGATGATTTAAACTTGCAAAGAAAGAGAAAAACACAAATGCTTTGCTGTCTCTCCACAGCCCCCAGCGCCCCAGGCTCAGTCAAGTTCAGCGAGCTGACCACAACCTCAGTGAATGTGTCCTGGGAAGCCCCACAGTTTCCCAACGGACCTCTGGAGGGCTACAGGCTGGTGTATGAGCCCTGCACCCCAGTGGATGGTGAGTGGAGATCTCCTACATGGCCTGAACTCGTCCCTATCAAGGGCTGGTTTGCACCCAGAGACCACATTATGATCACCACTCTGCAGTTAGATGTGGTGAGTCTTCCCATCTTATAAGTGGGAAGGCTGAGGCTTGACCCAGGAAAGGGGTGTTTCTTAGACAAAAGCATCAGAGGGTGAAGTCGAAACAGCAGCATGAGACTGCCGTCTCCTGTGCAGGCAGGGGACGTTTAACACCGTTTTCCTGGTCCATAAATTGAATCAGAAGAGAAGGAGAGAATCCAGGCAAAATAAAGTTATCCCAAGATCGGACAGGACCGTGAAGAAATTCTCATGCTATCCTGGCCCCCTTCCAAACCTCAGAGTTCTCAGCATACCCGCTTTGGAGGGCCAGGGACCCCTTTAGAAATCTAACCAAAGCCTGGGGAGCTTCCCCAGGAAGATGTGTGGGAGCAAAGCAGTCACTCCACCCCTGCTCTGCAAAGTGACTGTCCTAGCCCAGGCCATCTACACTGTCTTCAAACCGTACCCTCTCAGCCACTGCCCTCTCCAGTCCCTGAGCATGCCCCTGGCCTCTGGTGGGGGGGGATGGGGGGAGATGGGGGACTGACAGCCCTAACAGCTGACACCCGGTACCTGCCAGCTTTCCCACACAGTATAGCCCAATAGCCCAATGTCCTCTGGTAGGAATGAGTCGGGGTGAGCAGAAGTCCCCAAAAGTCCATGTTTTATCCCCTGCAGCTATCCTAAGATGGCAAGGGAAGGGGGCTGGGCTCCTCCACGCCTGGGTCTACTTACACATAGGGATATGACTGCCCTAGAAATGACACCCTGGCGGCAGGAAGTGACCACTTCTGTGCTCACCTCCCCCTCATTCCTCTCAACACTGGAGCTTGGCAAGAACAAGGTTTGGAGCCTGGGAACATGAGGCAGCTAGCAGTTCTGGGTCAGTGATGGGAACAATGGTCCTCAGTCTTTCCTACCACCACCTGGGTGCCAGCAGCCTGTCCTAGCAGGGCTAGGTCAGAGGTCAAGGAGGGAACCTAGGCAGGCTCCTATTCCAGTGGCTTCCACCCGTCTGGGGACCTCCCACTGAGAAATGGGGTACCTGGCCTCTTGTGATCATATCCCCCCAGGCTCCTACCTTCTAGTTAATGGGCTAGTTAGTAAGGGGTACCATCTAGCATATGCCACAGCTCTGGAGCAGGCAGGAGCACCCTGTTTTCTTGACGAGAAAACCAAGGTCTAGAGAGTAAAGGGTTTGTTCAGTAGTGTCTAAAGCACTCGTTCAATAAATAAATACATCATGTGTTAGAGGTACAGCTGCTTTAATAGAGTGCTTGCCTGGCGTGGACAAAGCCCTGGGTTCCATCCTCAGCACCACAGAGACCAGCATGGAGGCTCATGCTTATAATTCCAGCACATGAGAGGTGGAAGCAGCAAGATCTTGAGTTCAGGGTCATCCTTAGCTATATAGCAAGTTTGAGATCACTTTGAGATACTAGAGACACTGTCTGAAAAATAAATAAGGCAGGCCTGGAGGTGGTGGCCCATGCCTTTAATCCCAGCACTCGGGAGGCAGAGGCAGGTGGACCTCTGAATTTGAAGCCACCCTGGTCTACAGAGGGAGTTCCAGGACAGCCAGCACTACACAGAGAAACCCTGTCTCAAATAGATAAATAGATAGATAGATAGATAGATAGATAGATAGATGGATGGATGGATGGATGGATGGATGGATGGATGGATGAATAAAAGAAGGCCTAGAGCTATGGCTTAGAAGTTTAGGGTACTGTCTGCTGTTCCAAAGGACCAATTCCCACATACCCACAAGGCAGCTCACAGACATCTCTAACTCCAGTTTCAGGGAATTTGGTACCCTCTTTTGGCCTTCTCAGGCACTAGGCATGCAAGTGTATGCAGACATACATGCAGGCAAAACATTCATACATGTAAGATTTTTTAAAACATTAAATAAAGTACCTACTATACGTTCAGTGCTCTTTCCTATATGTGAAACTTCATGTCACTATTGGGAATGTTCCTGACACTCCAGCTGAGTGGACAAATAAACTGAAGCCAGCTGGAGACATACCTGAAGGCTCTAGGGTCAACTCAAGGGCGCAAAGCCTGTCCCTCTGGGTGGTGACACCTTACACAAGGTCCTGGCTCTCAGGGAGATTTGGGGATTGGTAAACACAGAGCACATAGTACCACCCCGTGAAAGTTCCCTGGCTGCCATGACCAGAGATGCTGAAGCATCCCTACTTTTGCCCTAAAAGCCAGATGATAAAGATGATGGGGATCCTGAAGCTAGGCTCTTATTGGCCAGGAGGAAAGAGGAGCACAGTGGTAGGGCTGGGACTGTGGCTGGGACTGGGGCTGGGGCTGGGACTGGGGCTGGGGCTGGGACTGGGGCTGGGGCTGGGACTGGGGCTGGGACTGGGACTGGGGCTGGGGCTGGGGCTGGGGTTGAGCTGAGGTTGGGGCTGGAGTAGTCACTAGGTACCATCCAGCTCCACTTCTGGGATATCTTCACAGAACTTCCCAACAGGGGATGCCTGGGTTTCACGTTCTATGGGATGTCGGGTTAGAGGGATGTGGGGCACAGCAGTGAGACAGGATGGAGACTTTGTTGCTGTTCTCTCTTTTTCCGAGCTCATTTCGAGAGCCATGCTCCTGACACAGCATTGACAGCCTATGAGCTCAGCTGATATCGAGGGATAGATCTACGCCACAAATGTCACCTCTTCCCAGTAGCTGCCCGTGGTCCTGGTGGCCCTTTTCCCACCAGCTCCTGCAGCCCCTTCTCACAGTCCTTCCCCACAGGGGTCAGCAAGATCGTGACGGTGGATGTGAAGGGGAACAGCCCACTGTGGCTGAAGGTGAAGGACCTGGCCGAGGGCATGACCTATCGTTTCCGCATCAAAGCCAAGACCTTCACCTATGGGCCTGAGATCGAAGCCAACATCACTACGGGCCCCGGAGAAGGTAGGAGAGATGTCATGCTGCCCTATGCACCATGTCCTCAGCCCTCCAAGTAGGAGGGGACCCCAGGGGGTCCAGAGCTAGATTGAAGACCGAAGGAAGCACAGAGCTGACTCCTCTATCTCCTGCCCGCAAGCCCCTCCCTCTCCCTTGCCCCTCCCTCTCCTTGCCCCTCCCTCTCCCTCAGGTTTCCTGACTCCTCCTCTCTCGTTTCCCTCCTCCTCTGGCTCCACACACCCCCTCCCCAGCTTGGTTATTAGTATCTAAGTCCTAAGGCTATTCCATCCCCTAGCCTTGAGGGACCCAGACCATCTCATCACACATGCCTGTACACATAGCCCAGGCTGCCACAGGATCAGCCCTACTATAGAGCCCAGGTTGGCCAGGAACTAATGGTCCTCCTGCCTCAGTTGCCCAAGTGCTGGGTTTATAAGAGTGAGCTACCTCACTCACCCTGCTTTCCACATATTCCTTTTTCCTTCCCCCCTAACCCTCAGCCTCTGTCCACTCTGTCCAGGAAGGATGCAGCCTGGCAGGTGTCCAAGCCTCCAGCCTAGCCAGAACCACCTTCTCATGCCTCCCCCCCACCTCCTTCCCCTCCCCTTCACCCGCTCCCCAACAGTGGCTCTCAGAGCAGAGTGCAGAAGAATTTCTTTCAGCATTTGTCCAAATGTGTGCTTCCTGGGAGGACACGAGGTCCTGATTTCCAGGAGATGCAGCCATCTCCTGTGATCACAAGAAACCCTGGAGATTCTGATGGCATCTCCTCACAGTCAGGGCTGCCTTCCCCAAGACTCCTTTCCCAGAAGCTTTTACACACAGAAGGCCAGGTCAGTGGCCAGCCCTTGGCACCTTCGCTAAGCATCTCTTTCAATTCCCCTGACCTCAGTCACTTCCTTTTACCCAAGACCCTGGGGCAGTCAGGATTTAGTCTCCACAGGCCCTTTCATGGGTTAATTTTCCCATTCTGAACATGAAAACCACCTCCCCTGTCCCACCCCTCTCTTGAGGGAACATCCAGCCTGCCCAGCTTCCTTCAGAAGGCTACCTCCTTCTCCTCCCTGTCCCACAGCCAGCAGCAGACAATAATCTTTCTCCAGAGGCCAGGTGAGTCTGGGCCCTGGAAGAAGAACAAGGCTGGAGAGCCCTTGTCTTCTTGCCTTCTCCCTGCTAGTGGCTAGTCACCCCTTGGTGGCCCTGACACCTTCTACTCCGTGTCTCTCTCAGTAAGAAAGTGATTTGCAGGAATATTGCAAGATGCTGTCCCAGCTGCCCCAGCTCTGCTTCTCACCTGGAACTTCCTGGGACCTCAAAGCTCTAAGAGAGCTGGCAGATAAAGGGAAGGCCTCAGAGTACCTTGAGAACAGGCAGGAGCAGGCCACCCATGAGCGCCAACTTAGGGTCCAAAGAGTTCCAGCTTGGAGTTGATGGTACAGGACAGGGAAGACATTGGACAGGAAGTGGGGTGATAGAGGGTACCAAGAAAAGAAAGGAAATTTAACCAGCTAGTGTAGGTGAGAAGGGGATCTGTGAGGGACATCCCTGAGGCCAGCTGCCCTTGGCTTAGCAGAAAAGCCAGTGGCCATCCTTCCCTCAGCCCTGACCTATACACAATGAAAAATCAAGGACTCTGAAGGCCACCCCAGCCTGACCCCACTCTCAGGTTGTCTCCCACCATGACTGCTCCTTGGAGAAGGAGGCAGGGAAGAAAATGAGGCCCTCCAAACCTGACATCAGGACCAGATAGATATAGGGGTCTGGCAATGAGCCATCCTACTGTGTGTGGAGCCCAGCCCTCCTGACTGAGTGGAACAGCTCTCCTGGGTCCCAGAGGGCTTCAGTGAGATGCTGGACTCATGTTCTCTTCCCAACGGGCAGCCAGAGGTCACTAGCCTGCACTCATGCACACAATGCTGCCTCAACCCCTGGTCCTATGAGCATACAGAAAGCACCTAGTGTGTGCTGGGCTCTAGAGATGGCGAACTCTGTGTCTTGAGGGAAATAGGCTCAGTGGGGATAACATATGGCAGAAGTCTCAAGGAAGGTTCGGGATGCTGTATAGACAGATACCTGGTCCAGTCCTGTGTCAACATAACCTGCCTCCTGTATCCTAGCCTCTCTCCTGCCTCCAGTACCTCAGGATGCTAGACACATCGTTTGCTAACTTCTCTAGCCTAGGGCCTGAGCCTTCTCTCTCCACATCTAGTCTTATAGCACATGCATGTCGGGGCAGGAGATTTTAAGAGCGAGAGAGGACATTATCCCATGCCAGGGAGGGAGATGCTGGAGGGACCATCAGCCCTCTCGGCCAGACCTTCACCCCTGGGCATGTCCACTGTCAGTTCATTCATCTCGGCTGCCCACCATGATATCTCTTTTCAGGATTGTCTTCCACATGCCCTTTGCAGATGGGCGAACTCAGGCACCCCTGAGGATTCCATGAATGGGTCACATACTAAGTTCTGACTAGATTTAAATTCTTAACCCTCTGACTCCCTGGATTATCACTCACACCCTACCTTGCCGTGAGATTCAGGATGTGGGGTGTGGGAAACAGAAAAAGGCAGTAGTCAGACCCTGTCAGGCTTGGCCTGAGATGCACTCTTCAGACAGTCTTTGCAAAGGTCCTGGAGGCTCTGTGGTTAGAATTGATCTGATTGTCCAGCCCCTCCCACCAGCACAGGTTGTCAGAAAGGGCAGCTATTCTTGGCTCCACAGATACTCTTAACCACTGTGGGATGTTTGCAGGTGCCCCGGGACCACCAGGAGTGCCAATCATCGTTCGGTACAGCTCAGCCATTGCTATCCACTGGTCCAGCGGAGATCCTGGCAAAGGACCCATCACACGTTATGTAATAGAGGCCAGGCCTTCAGGTATGCATCGCCCACGCTGGGCTGTCCTTTCTCTGTGGCCCACTTCTGGCCTCTCCATGTCCTTACCGCCTGGGCTTGTGTCTGTCTTTCATCCATAAAGACATGCGTGATATTGCAAGTGAAGTTAGAGATAGTCCTCTTGGAGAACATAGGGGTTTCTCCTTAGAGATGAACTCTTGCCTACGGAATTCCTGGGAGGCTCCCCTAAAGTACAGTCCTTGGCACCTTGTATGGACCAACTACAGTTGAATATTGTTTAAGAAGTCAGAGGAGGGGCTGGAGAAGTGGCTTAATCATGTGTGTTGATGTGAGGATCTGCGTTCAAATCCCCAACACCCACATTAAAAAAAAATACATGATAGTGTACACCTGTAATTCCACTACTGGTCAGATGAAAATGAGAGACTCTGTAGAGTTTGCTTGCCAGAATGGGCAAACTCTAGTTTCATTCTGTGTGTGTGTGTGTTTAAAAAAAAAAAAAAAGGCAATTAACAGAGACACTCGATATTCACCTTTGACCTCTGTACACACGCACACACAGACACAGGGTGTTCGGTTCACGTTGGTTAAATACACATGCCCTCCTTGTGACTAGCTCTTGTCACCCTACCGCTGTCTCCTGTCAAGCCTGAAATCGAATCACAAGCACTTCCAAAGCCATCAGGACAAGAGCGGCTGATAAGTCACTCCTGAAGGGGCTGCTCCTGTTTCACTATCACCCGGCACCTGCTTCCCAGGCTCCAGCTCTGTTACTCTGCAAACTCCAGCTCACTCTGTTGCTAGGTTTCCAAGCTAATCAGAGATGCCCAAGTCAGCCAAGAGCTGCAGGCTTGCTCTTTGTGTTCAGAGGATCTGTGCCTAGGCAATAGATGTTAAGAAAGATAAGCCTTTGCTGCCCAAAGGAGAGTTAGAGTCAGAGGTAGGGGAGCCTGTCAGTGTGTGTGTGTGTTTGTGCGTGCGTGCGCGCACTCATATGTCAGTGTGGGTACAGATGTGCATGCTCATGGAGACCTGAGGTCATCAGCCTCAGGTGTAAGTCCTCAGGGACTAGCCACCTTGCTTTATGAGGCAGAGTCTCTCACTGGCCTGGAACTCACCAAATTAAGCAAGGTTGCTGGCAGGAGACTACTGGAGATCCTTCTGTCTCTGTTCCTCCAGCTCTGAGATCCCAAGTCCATGTCCAGGCTTAAAAAATAAAAATAAAAACTCAGGTTCTAGGGATCGAACTCTGATCTTTATGCTTACAGGGTGAGCAATTTGCTGGTTAAGCCACCTCGCCATCACCCTTCTCGTGGAGAATTCAACCATCCCCAACACAGGCTATACATTTGTCAGGGTGGCTGGGTGCTCATCATCCCAATAACAAAAAGTCAATTATTCTAGGAGGTCCCAGAAGCCACCACCACCCTCCATTGTCCTTATCTTACACTAACCACCATAGCCACAGCAGCTAAGTATCAAGCAAACTCAGATCTGCCATATCACCCACGATGCAGGTGGTTCTGGCTCTCCTCCAATTCCAGATGGTCCCTGCCTGGACCTCCAGTGCCGGCTGTTGTGTTGGCCTGAAGGCCTCCACGTGCATCTCCTCACCAAAGCCCATGCCTGCTTATTCCACCCATGTTGGCTGACCTGATGCCAGGCTGTGGAATGTTGGCCTTGGACTCCAGCCTGTTGATTTTCCAGTGTTCCCTGGGAGGCCCATCATGAGCCACTGTTCTTCCAAGTTTGGGGGCTGTGACTTGATGCACACCGGTGAGACGGAGGATAGACAGAGCCAGGACTCAGTGAAAGCCAAGAAAGGCCAAATCCAGCAGCTCCAGGGAGGGCAAAATGGTGAGAAAGAGGAGAAGTGAGCCATGAGGAAGCTAGGACAACCCCTGAAACTACTGGAAAGTGGGCTGGGCTGTTTTTTAGAGATGGGTGTCTCCCCTTGTATGGGACGACTACCCCTTCTTTTATCCACCCTCCATGCCTTTTTTTTTTTTTTTTTTTTGAGACAGGGTTTCTCTGTAGTCCTGGCTGTCCTGGAACTTGCTCTGTAGACCAGGCTAGCCTCAGAGATGGACTTGCTGCCTCTGTCTCCCAAGGGCTGATATTAAAGGTGTGCGCCACCACTGCCCCAGCTTCTGAGCTTCATTCTACACTGACTAAGCGAAACATACTGATTTCTTCAAGTCAGAGAGCTGTCAGGCAGAGCAGAGCCAGGGAGGGATTCATTCTGTAACTGACGGGCCTGTGTACTGCTCATACACACACACACACACACACACACACACACACACACACACACACACACACACACACACATACACACATCTGCTGACTAGAGGACTAGAGGCCAAAGCCACTGAGGAACATTCCAGCAGCTTCTCTCTCTGCCCATACCTCACCCTTTGTTTGTGCAGAGGTGAGGGCTACAATGGAGGGCAGTGGGTACAAACAGCAGGCCTGAGGTCTCAGCTTCTAGAAGGCAACAGCAGGATTCTCCATAAGCTGTTAGCAAACACCAGTTACACCCAGCACTCTCCTGGGTACCAGAAGGAAATTCAATGCCAAGAGTCAGGTAACTCAACAGATGCCAGACTGCTACCCATGGCAGTGTGACCTTGGGAAGATGATTTAAGCTCTCTGAGACTTGATTGCCTTATCTATCAAATGGGAATGGCAATAATTCCTACCTCCTGCCATTGCTGTGGCCTTGAAAAGTAAAACTCACCTCCCCCCCCCCAAATTGCATGTCACAGGAGTTTCAGCTTGGATGTGTGTAGGGTATCTTCATTGTTAACGGTAATCACATGAGGATCTGAATCCCAATACATCTCAAGGAATGAAGTGCTGAACAATGCACTGAGCTACATGCTATGAAAAACCCAGAGAAAAGTCTGCACTCCTCAATTTAACACACTGGGAAGGTGTGTGAACTAAGTGCCAGTTTATAAAGAAGCAAAGATGAGCCAGATGAGATCCTGCCTTTAAGAATTTCACAGGCTCGAAGTGTGGAGTAGCAGAGAGATTAGACAAAAAGACCATTGGGTAACTGGATGTGTTAGCTCAGGGAGGAGGCTGAGGCAGGGGAATTATAAATGCCAGGTCAGCCAGGGCCACAAAATGAGACCCTATCTCAAAAAATTAAAATAATGCAGATAATAGCCAAATAGATGCCCAAAAATCCTGATAATGGAGTGAGGAGGATGGCCCAGGAGGCCAAGTGCTTATTTAAGAATGAAGACCTGAATTTGGATCTCCAGCACCCAAGCTAAGTGTGAATGTATAACCCCAGTACTGGGAGGTGGAGGCAGGCAGGTAGGGAGTCCCTTGGTCTGTGACCAGCCATTCTAGCCAATTGCTGAGCTCAAAATTTATGACAGATCCTATCTCAAAAAGTAAAGTAGAGAGTGATCGAGAAAGAAACCTAGACTTCCACATGTTCACACAACACACAAACACACACACAACTATCAACTATGGCTCTGGACCCAGGGCCTTCAGGGAGGATCCTCGAACATGGACAGACCTCTTGCAGGCTTCTGCAATTGGCAAGATGTATGCTAGAAAGGGGCAGGCTGCCCTCAATTGGGCCTGCCCCACACTTGGTCCAAAATGTTTTTTAAAATGATGCTAGGGCAATGGTGGCTACTTATGTCCTGGATTCCCCTGTTGGATCTGAGGGAAATCTTAGTAAGAGGAACAGATTCCTTCGATACAGGAAAGAAGTTTCTGAAACTAGAGAACCAGCCATAGTGCATGGGAGCAGCTCAGAGGTCCACAGAAGAGTGAGCTCCCTGAGGCTGAAGCCAGGGTGCTGCAATGAAGCAAGAGCTAAGAGAGAGGCCCTGCTCAAGCACAACCTATGAGCCCAGGAATGCATGGCAGCCAGAGTGTGAGATGACAGGTCACATGTGCCCACCCACGTCAGGAAGCAGGAAGAAATGAACGCTGGTGCTCAGCTCACGTTCTTCTTTTTCCTTTGTTCTGTCTGGGAGGATGCTGCCCATATTGGAGATGGGTCTTCCCTCATCAATAAACCTCACAGGAAACATTCCCAGAGGTGTGTCTCCTAGGTGATTCCATATCCAGTCAGCCTGGATTAAATATCACAGAAAGGGATCCAAAGGAAAAAAAACAAACAAAATACCCCCCCCCAAAATAAAACCAAATCATGTTTTAGGTAGGAGCTTAGTCTGCACAGGGGTCAGATACTGAGTCTGTTCCTCTGGATGCTGGTAGAGATTGAGTGTTCCGTATCTGAAATGTTTGTGACCCAAAGCTTTTCACCTGTGGAATACTTTCCAGTTTAAGAATCTCTCTCTCTCTATCTCTCTGTCTCTGTCTCTGTCTCTCTCTCTCTCTCTCTCTGTGTGTGTGTGTGTGTGTGTGTGTGTGTGTGTGTGTGTGTGTGTTTGGGACGGATCCACATCTAAACATAAATTTTCTTATGTGATATACTTAATACACCTAGCCTAAAATTAATTTTACACACTATTTTAATATTTTTTTTATAAAATTTTATGCTGTGTGGTCTTTCCCTTTGAGGTGTTATAGGCCTCAAAATGTCTCTGTTTGGTAACATTTTAGATTTTATTTTTTATTCTTTTAGGTCTCACTATACAGCCCACACTGGCCTCAAACTTGGGACCCTCTTTCCTTGGCTAAGATCATAGGCATGTGGATTTTAAAGTTTAGGTTCTCAGATGAGGGTGTTCAGCCGGTATCGATTCGGTTGTTAGAGAATTTATTGTATAGTACATTCTTAAACGTTTTACAGATGTTCTAGTTGTTTTTTTTTTTTTTTAACAACTTTTATTTATTTATTTGCCTTGGTGTCTGCCTGAAACTGGAACTACAGACAGTTGTGAGCTGCCATGTGGTTGCTGGGAATTGAACCCCGGTCCTCTGGAAGAGCAGTCAGTGCTCCTAACCGCTGAGCCATCTCTCCAGCCCCCCAGATGTTCTAGTTTTAAAGAACAGATTAAGAGACACTCCTTCCAGAAGGTATCAATCTCTAAGACTTCCACTAAAAGCCAGGCTCAAGCACAGTATGAAGCCACCGACCCTCAGGGACCAGATGAGGTGAGGAGATCTGAGGCTTCTTCATCTCACAGTGATCCTCTCTATGCTCCTGCAGATGAGGGGCTCTGGGACATCCTCATCAAGGACATCCCTAAGGAGGTAACGTCCTACACCTTCAGTATGGACATCCTGAAGCCGGGTGTGAGCTACGACTTCCGGGTCATCGCCGTCAATGACTATGGCTTCGGGTCTCCCAGCAGCCCTTCTCAGTCTGTGCCAGGTACCAGCCTTTAGAGCGACAGAGCAGAGAGTCCATGGAAGAGCTTAATGACATGGTTTGCAGTCGAGGAAGAAGGCACAAGCTGGGCAGCAGAAGCATCAAGGTGGTCGTCGAGTGCACTGTCTCAGTTCCTCTAACTGTGAGCTCTGGGGCCCAAGCCTACATCAGCTCACAGTTCTGAAGGAACTTGCCAGTCAGGCCATAAACTATGTTTTCACAGAAACCACCTCACCCTACTCCCCCAAAAAAAGCAGCACCCAGGCGGGGCATGGGCTAACTGTGGTACCCTCTAAAGCCTCACTGAGTGGCATCCAAGTGGGCCATGTTCACTGCCCCCATCCAGCTCATCTTTGGGTTCATACAGGACATTAGGCCTATGTCTATGTGCCTTGTCAGTCACTGACCACTTTGAATATGAAGGTAGAAATTCAACTCAAAATGGCACTTTCACTCTCTGGTTGGGCATTAGCAACCCAGCTCCTTCTTCTAGCCATATATTTACTCCTATGCTCAGATAGATAGCACCAAATTATAGAATACAAAGAGTCTGAGACAAGAATAGAAGAACCAGCCCCTCAGTGGAACATGAATTAGCAGTTTCTGGGTGTGGGAAGCAAGGTACTAGGGGGCTTTGATAGAAGAGGAGCCCTACCTGGCAGATGCATTTTAAAAACCCACCCATGACCTCTCTAACAACTTTCCTGGCTTTCTACCATCTGTTTAAAAAAAATACTACAATTTTGAGGGGAATTTTCTCAGACTACAGGCCAGAAAAGTATCCTTCCTCCACAAAATTAGAGTCTATCTATTAAAGTCTTTTCCCCAAGACAAGACAGTAAAAAAGAAAAGCAGCTGACATACTGCTACTCTCCCTTCTGTTTTCCTGGCAGACATCATTAATCAATCCTAGAAATATTTCTTTTTTTTATTCTTTTTGGGGTTTTTTGGTTTTTTGCAATATTTCTTAATACATACAGGCGATTCCTTTTTAAATATTTATTTTTATGTTATGTGAATTGGTGTTTTGCCTGCATGTATAGCTGTGTAAAGGTGTCAGATCTTGGAATTACTGACAGTTGTTAGCTGCCATGTGGATGCTGGGAATCGAACTCAGGTCCTCCAGAAGAGCAGTCAGTACTCTTAACCACTGAGCCATCTCTCAAGCCCAAGGGAATTCCTAATCAATTAAACCATAGATCTCTTCTCAAAACAGTCTTCCAGGCAAACCTTTGCCTACAGATGAAAGCTGGAACTTTTTAGAGTGCATCAGCCCTATGTACCCATACCACCCAGGAGCAGATGGTGGAACACCAGATGGAATAGGAAGGTTTGTGGGCAGGAGGGTATTGAGTAGGCTGGTCCTGACATTGCACCCCCTGTTACAGCCCAGAAAGCCAGCCCCTTCTATGAGGAATGGTGGTTCCTGGTGGTCATTGCCCTCGTGGGCCTCATCTTCATCCTGCTTCTAGTCTTTGTTCTCATCATCCGTGGTCAGAGCAAGAAGTACTCCAAGAAGACAGACGCAGGTGAGTGTGAGCCTGAATCCCCTGACAGCAGGCTTGATCCTTGAGGGTCTGTTTTCCATCAGGGGTAGGGATATTTCTCTTTCCTGGTCATGCACCTTCTCAAGTGGGCAGCTAGAAAGTCCTCCATACAACCTCAAGCTCTAGTCTAGGTTTTGATGTTAACAAGCATAAAAAAGGAGCATCTGGACTAAGTGAGAGAGTGGAGCTAGAGGAATGATCACATGTGGTCTGATGGATATCGATCTCCACCCTGCCCCCATCCTCAGGAGGCAATACCAAGTCAGGAGCCCTCGGCCACGGGGAGATGCTAAGCCTGGATGAAAGCAGTTTTCCTGCTCTGGAACTCAACAACCGACGGCTGTCTGTAAAGAACTCTTTCTGCAGGAAGAATGGCTTGTACACCAGGTACTGTGCATGCATGTGGGGGCAGAGGACAGAGGTTTGAGGGCCATGCCCCAGCTCCCAGCAGTGCCAGCTGGGGAGGAACATGGAATATGCAATTTCCACTTGGCCTTCCACTTCTGGAGAAATAGCATCCAGGCTTCAGGGCTGCCAGTAGTCAGCAGAAGGTCATGAAGAACCCCAGCAGGACACCCAGAGGTCTGTGTTAGTCCCACCAAACCCAGCCACAGCTTAGGAAATGTTAGAAAATCCATGAGGACATGGGTACTAACAGTTACTGCCAATAGCTGCAAAGTGCAGAAACATACAACATTATGGATGTCAACCTACAGCTGTTTGGAGTCACTTGTGCTAATAACTGGCCTTAGAGATGACCGCATACTCTCAGTGAGAGGGATCAGGGACTAGCCCATCACTGTTTATGCCTTTTTCTTAGCAAGGGAAGGGTGAAAATTTTCTTCCCTTGAGCTTGACTTGCTTCTGTTTGGGAATGTCCTTCTGCTGGTATCTTTCAGTCTCTGGAAGCTTAGAAAGGCCTTGGGGTAGAGCTCAGCTGGCAGAAACCTTGCCTACTATGCATGAAGCCCTGGCTTTGGTCCCTAACACTGTGAAATCTCGATGTATTGGTGCATACCTGTAATCCTAGCAAGTCCTTGGGAGGCAGAGCCATGAGGATCATCAGGCCTTAAAGGTCATCCCTTATTTCCATAAAGTTTAAAGCCAGCCTGTATCATATGTGACCCTCTCTGAAAAGCCCAAAGCAATTTAAAAAATGGAGGCTATTGGTGGGACCCAACTCCCATTTCTGACTTCTTTATGACCCCAGTCTCTCCTTGCTTTCTTCCCAGCAGCCATGAGGCTGCCCATTTGCAAGGGCAGGGGACGCTCCTGGGGCCCATCTGATCCTCTTCTGATAGAATCCAGGCAGTTTTATGCTGCCAGCAGCTCAAGAGAGGCTGGAGCCACAGCCAGAGGAACTCCTGTCTCCAGCCTCAGCCATATTGACATTCACGGCTCACTGGAGGCAGCAAGCTGGGGGAGGCGAGGCGGGGCAGCTCTCTGAGGAAATTCACAAAGCATCTCTCTGTCTCCTCTTGAAGGGATAAGCCATGTGTACTTCTCCAAGGGGGTGGAGGGGAAGGCTAAGGGCCGAGCGGGCAGGCTCTCATGTCTCGCCAATCCAGCCTTCCAAAGAAAGAGGCATTTGAAGCTGTGGTTAAACTCACCCAAGCCCAGCATGGCTACCACAGCCCCGCTGAGCAGGCTCCTGGGCCGGCCACAAGGAACAAGGGGGCATTTCACCCATGGCCACACCTCCCATTGCTTCTCCTACTCACAGGACACACACATAGAGGCCCACATGTTTCTATGCCCCCATGGGAATGAGAAAAATCTTGTTTTCACCAAACCAGATCCAAACTGAACCTGAACTGCTCACAGTGATGTTTGTACATGCATGCGTGTACCCAAGCACACAGACACACATACCATTTGCCCTATATGTTCAAGAACATTAATGTGGCATCCCTATCCCCCTTCTTCTCCAAGCCTCTCTCTCTTAAGGCCTGGGCTGACATAGTTTGGTCATAAGACAGAGAAACCCAGGCTGGAGGGGCTTGTAACGTGTGTTCCTCCAGGCCTGTCTGTGTCTCAGCCTCACGCCTCTCTCTCTCCAGGTCTCCTCCTAGGCCCAGTCCAGGCAGCCTCCACTACTCCGATGAAGATGTCACCAAGTACAATGACCTCATCCCGGCTGAGAGCAGTAGTCTGACGGAGAAACCCTCAGAAATCTCTGACTCCCAGGTGAGGGGCACAGGGGTCCAGTGCCTGGACAGGTAGTTAGCAGCTGCTACCAAATGGGGGTGAAGGGAACAGCATCCCATCACACAGCCAGCCTCCCTGCTCCCCTCCCTCCTCCCCTCCCTCCTCCCCTCCCTCCCTTCTTTGACTAGTGCCATGAAGACCAAAGGGCCTGGAGAAGTTTCCAGAAGTCATTCATGGTCTCCACCACCACTTCCCAGCCCTGCTCAGAGTTTGCCCTGAGCGATCACAGGAGGTCTCCATGAGAGCTGGTACCCTACACTTACCAGACTCGCCCCATTGCCTGGGCTCTCAGTAACTCTGACTCATGGAGGAACCGTGGTACCAAAGGTGAAAGAAACTAAAGGAAGGATAGGGATGCTGCTCATTGGATAAGAGTACTTACCTAGCTTGCTGGAATCTCTGGTTCAAACTCCTGTGGTACATAATCCAGCACTAGGAAGCTGGAGGCAGGAAATGCAAGATCATCATGGAGTTAACTCGGGAGCAGCAGCTTGAGTCTAGCCCCTTAGCTTCGGGGTCAGATGCCACACCACCTGCCCATAGAATTGCATCTGGACCTTGTTTCTACCTTACCAAAGCCCTGCCTATGGAATTTTTTAGAAAAGTCTTTAGATCTGTCCAATGAGACATCCAAGAGAACCAAACGTTCATTCTACTCTTCTAGTCATATTTGACAGATAACTTGTGGAGTTTGTTTAAAAAGGAAAAAAATAATAATCAAGCCTGTTTGTAAAGAATAAATTAAAAAGTCTTCCAGGCATTAATGTTATTTCATACCCTCCCACATCCCCACACAGCTTTGGTTATACACATTCAGAGGATAGTCCCATCTCCCCGAAGGGCTGCTGTGGGGAACATGTTCATTTGAAAGATAACATTTGGCTGAGATATGATGCCTAAGACCTATATGGAGTCTACTTTGTCTCTTAGTGACCCTGTGACTTGGGAGGGTCCTTACCCTTTACACACACAAGGCAGCTAGTATGATATACCGAGCACAAGGTGTGGGAATCAGATCTTTCAGCTTTAACAGTCCTCTTGAAAACCAGACATTGGCTTTAAGGCCACTGCCAAGAACCCAGGTTCCAGGAGGCTGTGCTAGAACCCTGGCATCTCAGGGATGGGAATGCCTGGTAAGAGAACATCTATCCCCTGTGTAGTCCTTACATTCTTTAAAATAGTAAACTGTTTGTCTAGCTGTCAGTAACTAGCCATATCCCAGAGCTCTTAAGTGTCATCAAAAGGGCCCCAGGCTTTGCATCTCTGTGATTACCAAGAATACAATACCCTAATTTGTGGTGATATATTTTATAATAAAATATATTACCACATCAATTCATCTAGATGGCTTTCTCCTATAGTAGGATTCACAGCCATGGGAACTGTGTTTCTGCGTTATCCTAGAGTTTAGGGCAGCTCCGGTAGATCCATAGAGGGGCCATCTCTGATTTCTCTCTGATCTTCCTCTCCCTGTCTCTCTGGTCTTGGGAATGGAACTCAGGGTCCCCCAAATACTAGGTAAGAATTTTACTCCTGAACCACATCACTGTCCTCTGGCTCATTTTCTGAGCCTACTCTTGGGACGTGGAAGTGAAGTGATGGAGACATGGCTGTGACTCCCCCCGCCCAGGTGCTCCTTCAGGTCCTCAGGATTAGACCTGGACACCCTTGTTACACACATCTAGAAATCTCCCTCCCAGAGCACTCTGGGTTATCAGTCAGGGTCTGGAGTGTAACATATCTACCCTGATGGCTGTTGTGGACAGATGACAGATGCGCCTCCCTGAGCATCAGCAACTATTCCCCCTGAGTGTCAGTGGCTCTTAAGAGAATCACTGCCTCTCTGGGCTGTCCCCTCCCCCAGGTCTTCTGTGCATGAGTATGCACGTGCAGTCTGGTTTATATTGTGAGCCAGGCCACCAAAATCTCGTTCTCCAAAACTGATGCAAACATGCCTAGCCTCTCTCCTGTGAGATAGTCATAAGCAAAATGTCAATTTGATTTAAAAATGAACATATGTGATGAGATGCAGTGCAAGAAAGGCCCCCAAGAGTGATGCGGGTGAAGGGCTAGAAGAAGAGACCAGAAAAGGGCTCCTCCCCAGGACCCAGGGCCATGGCCCTAGAGATGGTAGAGAAAGCACCCCCCCCCATCCCTTCCAGCACGGGAAAGGCACACCCAAAGAGGTTTGCCTGTGGCTTGTTTGATGGAATGTCTAAAAATGCAGCCTGGCTGCATTCCAACACCATTTTCAAAATAACAGTAAGGGAAAAAAATGTGTATTTAGAACACAAATACATCTCAATGGAAAAGAAACACTGAGACCATAGCATACATCTTCTGATCTTGAGATCCAGTTCCTGGCCGTTTCATGGTTGATCAGCTTCAAGCTCATTTAAAAGAATTAAATATATGTGGAAAAGTACAAAAGAAACATATAGGACCAATCACATCTTATATGACATTTATTGAGTGTATGGAACACCTACTAGAAGTCAGGATGGGCTCCAAGAATTGTGGGTAAATGATACTACTTGGTCCTCAGAGTCCCTGGAAGGTACTGGTGGCATTATGACCCCTGCTAGGTTAATACAGTAAGAAAGTGAGTGGGGGTGTGGTGTCATTCATACCCCCCCAACAAGCCCAGAACCCCCAATTTCCTGTTATACTTTTCAAGTACAACTTAACATAGGCCAAGCACATTGAGGGAGTAAGTGCTGACTCAGATTCTTTGTGACAGCCTTTTATGGTCCGTCAGGGAAGGCTACGTGTGCACAGTCATGTTTCAATTCTCATTCAAATATCATGGGACCATAACGACTAAAGGTAGAAAGAGATGTCCAAACTTCTTTCTGTTTCCTGTGGTTTGAAGCATGGAAAAGAGACCTATGAGAAAGTTCACTGCCCAAAGGCATGCACTGGAGTGATGCAGGGCTGGGAGAGAGGTCCCAGCAAAAGCTGCCATTCATTTGGTATGTACAGGGCTGGACCAGACACAGGAAGAGTCATATGAGTCTGATTCAGGTACATGGTCCCCTTCCCACATGGTTTCTGCCTGTGAATGTCTCAGATCTCACTGTCCCTTCGGTTTCTTGTCCATTAGATTGGACCATTCCTGGTACAGGATCAGCTAAGGCCCTGTCTGTCTCTCTACTGCAGGACAGAAAAGCTTGTAGATACCTTTTCCATGCCAAGTCCCATGCCTTATGCATCTCCTTTAAAACACCCAACAGCCCCACCATGGTAGGGGATTGATCTCCCACACAGCACTGGAAATACGGAGACTCAGAGACAGATTCAAACATCAAGCTTCCGGTCACTGGGTCTCAGTCTATATCCTGCCAACTCTGAGGACAACAGCCACCCCAAATCTACCTCAGGAACCTCCCTCAAAGCCACTGACCACAGACACCCCTGACAGCTAAGACAACATAGGTTAGAAATCCATGTGACATTGTCTGAGCTAACATTTCCAAGCTGTTTTCACCCAGGGAGCCCAGATCTCTGACAAATGATCCCTTAGGGGACATCAGTGAAGTCCTCTGAAGATTCTCAGGAGCCCTTTAGCATTTCCTCACCCTATCCAACTCGAATCCCAAAGCCCCTGCCTCAGTGGTTAGCTCATCTAAGGGGTGGGGCCACAGCACTGTGCCCAGAATGTGGTCAGGCAGGACGGAGCCCTTGGGACCCCAGATGAGGGAAGTGATCTTTTTCCAGTCTCAGTCTCTGAAGGATCCACTTGTGTCCTCAAAATAGAGAGAGAGAGAGAGAGAGAGAGTGTGTGTGTGTGTGTGTGTGTGTGTGTGTGTGTGCGCGTATGTGTGTGTGTGTCTGCCTGGTCCCAGATCTCAAACATGTCTCAAAGCCCCGGGTCTCTCCTCATCCTACACCTTTGGAGATGACCAAAGAGGCAAAGGGCTTTGTCTCCCTTTTGGGGTTTCAGCTTTGTCTTTGGGTTTGGCTCTCCTTCCTTCTGGGCCCCTCCCCCACTCCCGTCCCCCAGCCTGGCATCTGCCCTCCCGTTCATGAGACTGGGTAATTGCTGATTGAGTGGCTTTGAAGGGCTGTTAAGAGACCAGGGAACTAAAGCAGTCACTTGATGGCCGGCCCGGCAGGATAGGCCCTGAAAGCCCCTTTGTCCTTGCGCGCTCCTGGGAAGCTGCATTCACTTACTGAGAAAGGGCTGAAAGCTGCAATCGGAGCCCCTGGTCCACTCACACTCTTTCTTCTCACCCTGCCCCCACTCTGAAAAGAAACAGATGTTCGGGAAGGTGGAGGCAGAAACCTCTCAGTTTGTCTGAGGCAAAGAACCCCCTCCTCCTCCTCCTCCTTCTCCTCCTCCTCCTTGGCCTTGAGGAGCTGGAGGAGGGGCTGGCCAATAGCTGTGACCCCACCTCCTAGACACCTCTTCTAGCCTACCCATCGGTCAGGGCTGCTACCCCAGAGGGCCTGGCATCCAGTAGGTGCTCAACCAGCCACTGGTCTGTGATCTGAGGTGATGTAGATGAATGGACCCACCCCATCCCCAAACCAGGCACACCCACTGTGGGTTAGCAGGGGTGGGGCAGCTGCCCCATTGCAGTGACATCACTGAAGCAGCCTCCAGTCTCTGGCCCCTTCTGATCTCTCCCAAGAGGGCTCTGAGACCTCCCACTGAAGCCCTGCCCCTGCCCCAGCCTTTCTCCCCAATAATACTATTTAGTCCCGCCTGCTTTGATGCCCTTTGCCTGAGAGGTAAAAAAAGCTACCATTTTATAAACCAGTCCACCAAGCTGAAAGCCTAAGAGTGGCAGTAACAAACATGCTTCACTAGCAAGGACTTTTCTGTCACCACCTCTCACCTCACAGGCTTGTGCATTATAGGAGTGGCAGTCAGTGATCTGGGCTCCTCTCCGTGAGTCTGTCCTCACCCTATCCAACTGAAATCCCCAAGGCTGCAGCCCCTGCGAAAGGCAAGGCGGTAACTGTGCCTCAACAGTTAGCACATCCAAGGGGCGGGGCCAGAGCACTGTGTTCAGAATGTGGTCAGGCTGGGCAGAGCTCCTGGGACCCCAGATGAGGGAGGTCATCTTTTCCAGTCTCAGTCTCTGAAGGGCCCACCTGTGTCCCCAAAACAGACCACACACACACACACACACACACACACACACACACACACACACAATATGGCTGGGGTTAGATAAAATTCTAGATGCCTTAGAGATGCTGACAAACTCTGCAAGACAAGAGAGACCTAACCTGGTACTCTATACCCTCAGACCTTTCTAAAGAAGAGACATCCTACCCCAGCCACCACCCCTACCCCACCCTCACCACAACCACCACCATCATCCCCAGCCTCCCGACTCAGGGCATTAGCCTCGGCTCCTGTCTATGTGTCTTTTGTTCTGGGTAGGCAGCTGGGCAGACACAAAAACCGGCTCACATTGTGCTGCCTTGAATCCATGGAGAATTGACTGAGGGGCTGTCCGTTGTGGGCTCCACCCTCCTACAGGAGATGGCTGTTGGTGGATGCTAAGATGAGAAGCTGGGGCTGCAGGAGTGGGTAGGAGGGGAGGGATGGAAAAGAGGGGTGAGCCAGAGAAGTAAATTAGCAAATGTCTGGAGAGTTTGTCTCCCTGGAAGGAGAAGAGGGCCTCTCATTCCCTTCTAGGAGCTCCAGATAGGAGTAAGAGCAAGTGTGGGATTCTGAAAATCAGGTTGATGTGAGCTGAGGTCTAAGCAGGCTCATGTCCCAGCAAACCCCTCACTCTCTCTCTCTGCATTTGGTTTGTGTTTAGCACTCAACAACAGCTCTTAAAGCCCCCATGCCCATGCAGCATCAGTACTAACGTAGCTTCAGCACTCAGTCCGTACATAGATAGTACCAGTACCTGCACATCAGTAGTACTCAGCCTCAGCATTCTCTATCATATAGCATCAGTACTCATACAAAATAGGTACTTACATGGTATCAGTACCCATGTAGCATTAGTACTCACACAGTGCCATTAGTATTCACAGAATCAGTACTCAGTCACATAGCATGAGCGCTCGGTAACAATATCCATGAAGCATCAGTATTCACATAGCGCCAGTAACAGTGCAGTAGTACTCACACATCAGTACTCACATAGCACTAGCATCCCTGTAAGATCAGTACCCACAGAACACCAGAATCCAGAGACTCGCTACTTGCACAGCACAGGTACTCGCATAGAGGCAGTTCCCATGCAACATTAGTGTTCACAAATTCCAGTATTTACATAGCGTTAGTACCCTGCCAACATGCATCCGCATAGTGATAGAACAGAGATGTGAAATTAATTATAGCAATGCCAAGTCAGCGACTCCTGCCTCCCCAGGAGCATCTGTCTGAGAAATCATTACAGCTTTGCTTCTCCCGAGAGTCTAGATGTCACAAAGGACTTTGTCCCTGGAACACTTTGTGTTTTCCATCTCCCATGGCTCAGGCCTGGGAACAAAGTCACCTCTGTTTCTCCAACTGTCGAACAGGACACAGTGGGTCACCCCAAACTCACTGCTGTTAGCCAAGCTTGATTTTGTTGCCAGCATTCTCCTGACAAGCATGTTTTCCTTAGGTTTACATACGTAGTGAACTGGCCAGCTAGGGACACTGATGGGTAGAAGTGAGGAAGGCAAAGCATTAGCTGGGTAGGAGCCAGGCAGCCTTGGTGGCATCCTCTGAGCTACATGTCCCTAAGTGTGCCGAGCTGGCCTCGTCCCCAGAGTCTCCATCTGTTGTCTTATTTCTTCTCAAAACATTGCTAGAAGCTTGGAGTGGGGGAGGGGTGAGCGATAATTTTAGCTCCATAATTCAGTTTACAATTCAAATTGACTTGTCTCCTGCAGAAGAGGCATGTGCATAGAACTGCCAGAATGTCATAACAGAGTAAAGAATGGTTGAATATTTTATGTTGGGGTGGGGCGGGGTGACCTCCAAAGTCACCATGGATTTGGAATGTAGGTTGGCATTTACAATTTTTTTCATGTGTTTCTGTGATGTGTAAACATATGAGTGTAGGAGCCCGCAATGTCAGAAGAGGGCATCAGTGTCCTTGGACCTGGACTTACAGGATGTTGTGAACTGCACAGCGTGGGTGCTGAAATCCAAACCCAGGTCCTCTGGGAGAGCAGGAGATGCTCTCACTGCTGAGCCATCTCTCCAGCCTCTGTTGACATTATTTCATGATGATTTCCTGACGTTGGCTTGCTTTTATCCTGAATCACATATGGGTGGGCACCTGCATTTTTACTACCCAGGGTTTTCCAACTCTTAATCTAGCTCAATCTTAGTCTCTAGTCACAGAGTACAGGGTGGCCTAGGTTAGAATCCTTCTTGGAGCTGGAGTGATAACTCAGTGAAAAGAACACTTGTTCTTCCTGAAAACCCAGATTCAATTCCCAAGACCCACAGGGTGGCTCACAACTGTCCATAATTCCAATTCCCAGGTCCATTGCCCTCTTCTGATCTCTAGACACCAGGCACACATATGGAACACAGTGATATAATCAAGTAAAACATGCATACACATTAAATGAATCTTTAAAAATTTGATAGAAAGCATCTTATCATGGATGATCAGGTTTCAGAAGTACAAACTGTCCTTAAAATCACTGTGCCAAGTCAAAGACACTACATGCACCTGGGCATGGTACCTGTAATTCCAGCTCTCAGGAAGCCGAGGCATGAGGATTGTCATACACTTGAGACCAGCTTGGAACATGATATGTTCTAGACTATCTTGGGCTAAAGAATAAAACCTTGTCTCAAAAACCAATGAACTAGAAGAAGACACTAGACTTCATCTGTATGGAGAATCCAGAACCAGGTGGTCCTGTACAGTATGGATCCATCTGTATGGAGAATCCAGAACCAGGTGGTCCTGGAGAGATGTGTGTTTGGGTTGGCAGTGGTGAGTAGGGAGGGAGGACTTAATAGATGTAAGGTTTATACTTTTGGGTGACCAAAATATCTAGAGCTGTAAAAACGTAATGGCTCATGGTGTCACAGACTAAACCATGCTCAACTGCTCACTTTAAAATGGTTGACTTTATAGTAAGCAAATTGTATTTCAACTAGGAAGAATAAAGGTTAGGATTTAAGTGCGTAGGTCTGTCTGTCTGAATGGTATGGGTCTGAAATCCTGGCCATCATGGGGCTAAGCAAGAGGACTGTAAGTTGAAGGCTGGCATAGTGAGTTCAAGGCCAGCCTAGAGAAACAATATCTCACAATGAAAAACTAGAAGGGGGTGGGGGTGGGTGTAGCTCAGTGGCAGAACACTTGCCTAGCATGAGTGAGCCCCTAGTTTTCAAGCCTTAGTACCACAAAGGAAAAAGATGGCCTTCTTGCCCTGGACAATGGTGGGCATCTCAAATTGTATCTCCCTGAAGAGAGAAGGGAGGGCCATGAAGGGACACTGTGACTGGTTGAGATAGTCAGGATCCAAGGCTCGAAAAAGGCAGAACCGAGAATGGATCTGGAATGTTCTGTGCCTTTGAGCCCTGACCTCACAGGGACACTGACACCCCTGATTCTTTGTCCTCCTAGGGAAGTGACAGCGAGTATGAAGTGGACACGAACCCTCAGAAAGCCCACTCCTTCGTCAACCATTACATCAGTGACCCCACATATTACAACTCATGGCGGCGCCAGCAGAAAGGCATCTCACGGGCCCAGGCCTACAGCTACACAGAGAGTGATTCTGGTGAACCTGACCACGTCACTGTCTCCAATAGCAACAGCACCCAGCAGGGCAGCCTTTTCCGGCCCAAGGCTAGCCGGACTCCAACGCCCCAAAACCCCCCAAACCCCCCAAGTCAGCAGAGCACCCTCTACCGTCCCCCCAGCAGCCTCGCCCCTGGCTCCCGGGCACCCATAGCAGGATTCTCATCGTTTGTTTGACATCAGAAGAGAAAAAAGAATGAAAAGAAAAGAAATGACACCAAAATCCACCTTTGCCACTTCCCAAAACACCTGCCAGAAAACACACAAGAAACCCCCATCAAGACATTGGATCAACGTTTCACCTCTTGAGTTTATTTTTCCAGAGATTCCAGGGCCAGCAAAGCAGGCATGGAGGAGAAAGGGAAGGATCTACATGACCTGCAACAGCTTTACATCCTTGGGGTTCACTGTGCAGTGAGGAGAGCTGGGGACTAGAGAGTCTCACTTCTGCTGAGAACAGAGGATCATGGGACTCTGGAGAGAGGGGACTACAAGGTTGTTCTGAGAGATGGAGATGCTTCTAGACGTGCAGCCAACTTCGCCCTTCCCATGTGAGCTAGATCTTGCTATCCTTGCTCCTCTTCAAAAAAAAGATGTGTGTCCCTAGAGGCAAAGCCTGCCTTTGTCTCTGGCTCTCCCTGGCAGGTGTCCCATGGCCTTGCCAGCCCCCTGCTCTGCCTCAACACCCTCCAAGGGCTCATCACCCTTGTTCAACGTTTCCACGGAGCATTTGGCTTATTTGGGAAAAAAGAAGAAGAACCGAAGGGTGAGAATCCACTTAGCAACTTCCTCATTCCTCAAAGGAAAAAAAAATATTTTTTTTTTTTTTTTTTAAATTGTGAATTCAAGGAAAAGGGCCTGAGGGCTGGGAGAGAATCCTCACGCAGCTGCAAAACTAAGCCCTGCCTCTGGCTTGGATTCACTTCCCTGAATACAAATAAGGAGGGTGGCTTCTGGGAAAGGAAATCTAAGGTGCTGGCTGCACACTAGGGCATGCTTCAGGGAAATATCCTGCAGGGGGCAGAGGTGCAAGGGTGAATCCTTGTCTGTTTTCTCCCCATCCACCTGTCCCACACTGAGAAAAGGGACGTGGGTATGGAGGGAGCTTAGAATTAAAAGCTCAGCCTGGCCCTAACTGTGTAGGAAAGTTGTATGTTCAGATGTACCGCCTCCTCTGAATGTACACCTTCCAGCTAACTCATGGCACCTGCCCCCATAAGCTTGTAAGAAAAAGGATCTAGGATCTGCTCTTAAGAGGATACCCTGGGACTTCTTTGCCTAACATTTTCACTTCAAGATCTGTGTGCCCTCATGTCTTTACCCACAACATGCAGGTGCCCAAAGGGTCCTGGTCCTGAGGCTTTACAAAGAATCAAAGATCTTGAACCCCTTCTAATATCTCCCAAGCTTGGTTCAACAGAGCCAGAACTGGGAAGGGGTCAGCCAGGGAGCTCTGTCCAAAGTGGACAGGGCAGTTGAGATGCATGATCAGTCAGGAGAGGTGGGTGAGATGACATGAGGGACAATGGCTTACGAGAGGAAGAGCTGTTACGTCCAGGAATGGTCTGTGAAAAGCAGGAGTGGCCTGTCAGCTTTGAACTTCCAATGCAAAGGTTTGGGGAGGAGGTTTTTCTCATGTCCTAGGTTGTCTAAGGTCCTTGGTGACACCAACCAGCCCTTTAAGGTTCAGCCTACTGCTGGAAATGCATGGCTACCTCCATCAGAGGCTCCACTAGGGCATGTCCAATTCAATAAAGGACCAGCCTTGATGGGAATATACATTGTTGCTGCTGGCTGTACTGAGAGCCACCCTCAATCAGCAGCCTGTAGCTGTCCTCAGGAATCCCTAATTGGTCACTGCTAATTCTTACTTGGTCAGGGGAATCTGAGTCAAAAACCTGAGTTAACAACACACTGAGACTACTAAGTGTGTGACTTTTCCCTACACACCTGCCCCCTGGGATATATGAATGAGGAAATATTGGAAGCTAGGTCAGCAGGCAGGTGACCCAACTGCTGTGTATGAACAGTGGCTTTTCACAGCGACCTCTCCTAAGCATGTTTAAGGTTCCTGAGCCAGGAAGCTTCCAAAGGGCTTGCCCTTCCTGGGAGTCAGGTTCCCAGGGCTACCTTGGACTTTGTCAGTCAGCTGGACCCCAACCCCTGCAGCATCTGGCATCTCTAGAGCCACACATATGCAGACGCTGCATGAGCTCACACTGCCATGCTTATTTTCATCCCTCATTACTTTTTTAAACAACTTCATCTTTTATCCTGGCTTTAGAGGCTCTCGCCATTTGTGGATGTTCCCAGTTTACATTAGGGAATTATTAGCCCAGCCCAGCCTGGTGAGGGAGCTTTCTAGAGGAAGCAGAAATTGTTCAAAAAAAAAAAAAAAAAAAGAGAAAGAGTGTGTGTGTGTGTGTGTGTGTGTGTGTGTGTGTGTGTGTTTTGCACATGAGGACAATTTTCCTTTGCCTTTAATGAATCACCTGGTGCACTGAGATTCCCCCTTCGCCTTCTGTGTGTTTATTAAAACCCTTGCTGATGTTCATGTGCACATGCAAATGTGCTCATGTACAAGCATGCAAAGATATGCACAGAACATACCTTGATATGTGTTAGCAAAGGGCCTATGTCCTCTGATGGCCCCTGGCCATCTCTCATCTCCATGAGGCATGACTAGCCTGGGTCACTTGCATTTGGGGTATCGTTGGGACCTATTGCCCACGCAACTGGGCACATCACAAACTATAAGTCCTAGATGAGCCTAGGGTGAAACTCCATTCACTACCTGCCCAGGGCAGTTATTGCCTCCACAACCCCAGTCACATCTGGACACCCAATAAGTTTCCAGCTGTGGAACGCTAGGTTGTTCTATGACATCTCCTGGCCTATGTTTACATTTCTGCTGGGCAGTGGAGGATCCCAAGAATTCCACCCAGACACCTGCCACTTTCTAACAGTGTGGTGGGTACTGACCCTGGGTAAGTGGGAGATTTCAATTTCCTGAGCCTGTGAGTCCAGGGCTGCTGTCTTGTGATTCTGTGGGAAACAGGTTCACAGAAGGACATGCTTAGCATACCCTTTTGTTGTTACCTCTCTGTGCCCTGAGGAAATCTGCAATGTATTCAGAAGCCCACGCTTAGCATGCTGGGGCTGCTCTTCCCTCTCCTGGCTGGGCCTCCTGCATTCTTGCAGGCTCTGCACCCAGATTGCCAAAACTAACCAAATAACCGCTCTGGGTTCCAGAAGCATCTTCCTCCAGAGAGCTGCAGGGAGTTTACAAACCCACACTGCCTCTCCCAGCCTTTCTGCACCCCAGCCCTGACACTGCCGTGAGGGAACACAAAAGCATCCAGGCTGCCTCGACAGCCCTTGCTTCTTGAGGCCTTCTTGTTGACCATGACTGCCCTGGACAGCATTTTTCAAGGTGCCAGAGCCTCACAGTAGGCAAGAGACTCCCATGGCCTTCACACAGTGAAGGTGTCACATTGTGCAGCCAGCCAGATGGCCCGTCAGCAGGGAAAGGAGGGGACCCATGAGCAGCCACCACCAGCTCCTGAGTGCCTCTGTGGTCCCATACAGGGACACCAACCCTAACCAACACCTTGAGCACAGATGCCCCACCCCCTTGGGACAACCCCCCCCTTCTCTGTTTCCATAAAAAACAAATCCAAAGCGTTTAAATGTGTTACCTTTCTTCACCCATATAGACTCCCAAAATGAAACTCGGTACAAATCTTTATTTTTTGATTTAAAAGCTATAATGAAAAATTATGGGGAGAGTATTCATTATGGCAGGTGTCTATCTGTAAGAAAAAAAAGTATATATCTATATGTCACATAGCTTGTTAGCAAGTTTATTTTTTAAATGAAAAGTAAGAAAGAAATTGATTTGAAATATATACCATGAGAAATCCCATGTCCTGTCAAACTGTCAGTATTTTATAAATAAACTTTTTCTTTTGGAGTTCTGAAGCAGTGATCCTTTTCCTCACTACAAATTGTGTTCCACAAACGTCTGTTTCTATTTCTAGCCACGTGGGAACTGTACAAAGCAAGCCAAGGGCAGGACTTGTCTGCCTTCTTAGTTCACCTGCAGGTGGTATCTATACCTTTAAGGGTCCTGCTTTAGGCTGGGAGTGTAACTCAGAGGTAAGACTTCAGTCTGGCATGCAGACTGCACACAGGCTCAATCTATAGTATCAAAAAAGATGGGGGGTGTTATTTTAAGTTTGGGGAATAAAGAGCCTCTCAGACATGTAATGCAACTGATAATGGTCAAAATAATGGCATCGGGAGTAGAAGAGATGTTTCAGTGGTTACAAGAGTTTGTGGGATGGGGGGAGGGGGGCTGGAGAGATGGCTCAGAGGTTAAGAGGGCTGACTGTTCTTCCAGAGGTCATGAGTTCAATTCCCAGCAATCACATGGTGGCTCACAAGAGCTTGTAGAAGTTCAGTTCCCAGCACCTACAACGTTGGGAGATGGCTCTGTCCTCTGATGTTCCAGGCTGATTTTATTAAATATAAAACATATCACCACATTTCCAATCCTTTTTCTGATATCCACAGACACACACACAAAATTAGTGATAAAAATGCAAAATAATAATGGTAGCAAGAGGTAACACACGGATGCCACATTTCATGCTCAGCGTGGGTCAAATGATCATTTGACATTCAGTAACTGATAAAGCCCTGTGACAGCCAAAGAAGGTGGGCGATAGAGCATTGTAGGCTTGCTCTCTGGAAGTAGCAGAGCCAAGGTTCATCTAAACTGAAGTAGTCTGACTCTGAAGGCTCACACTGCTACAGATCTGGTGAGGCATCTCTTCTAGCTACCTTTTTATTTTTAGTCTGTACAGATCTAGCACCCTGGTCCACTTAGGGTTGTTTTTAATGTTTGTGGTAGGACTTTTGTTGTGCATTTGTTTACTTTTTACTTTTTTTTTTTTTTTAAAGAGTCCAACTTCCCAGCCTGACTTGGAAGTCATAACAATCCTCCTGCCTCAGCATCCCAAATGCTGGGATTACATAACTGTTGAACTGAACAGAAGTTAATTATCAGCCCTTGGGAAGCAGAGGCAGGTAGATCTTTGTGAGCTAAAGACCAGCTTGGTCTAGACAGTGAGTTCAAGGTCAGCCAGGGCTGCACAGTGAGACCTTGTCTCAAAAAGAAAAATAAATAAAATACAGAAATATATGGAGATTAAATAGTTTTTACTTAAAATGCATGAATATAAATTTGTTCACCAATCTGTTGGTATTGAACCATGACATTATTCTTTTGCAAGTTGGTAGCTCTCTTTGATCATCTATTTTGCATAAACCAAATCTATTTTACATAAATCACATTTTTGATCCAACATTAGTGCATTCCTCTTTCTGCTTCTTTCTAGTTCTTTTCTTTTCTCTCCTGTCAATTTTCTTATTCCTTTTGTTTCTTTTTTAAGTTGATTTTGAAAAAAAGAATTTATGTGTATGGGTGTCTCACCTGCACATGAGTATGCACAGTGTATATGCAATGCTTTTGGAGAGCAAAAGAGAGCATTGGATCCCCTAGAACTGGAGTTACAGATGATTATGGGCTACCATGTGGGTGCAAAAAAATCCAAAATGAGTCCTCCGGAAGAGCAGCTAGTACTTTTACTCACTGAGGCATCTCTGTACCCCCTTTGTTTCTTGAGGTGGTATTTCCAGGTGGCCTTGAACTTGAAGCTGTCCTGCTTCAGCTTCTGAGTGAGCAGATTATAGACATATACTTTGTCTGACCTTTGTTTATTTGATTGTTTGAAGCAAAATCTCACTCTGTAGCCTAGGCTGGCCCAGAATTCACTGTGTAGTCCATACTAGCCTGAAGCTCATAGCCAATTCTGCCTCAGACTTCTGAGTGCCTGGATTACAGGCATCAACTATCATTCCTAGTTTAAGTTTCTGTTTAACTGGGCATGGTGGCATATGCATTTAATCCCAGCAGTTGGGAGACAGAAGCAGAGAGATATATCTATGAGTCCCAGGCCTGCCTCATGTACATAGCAACTTCCAGACTGGCCAAGGCTACATAGTGAGACAGGGTCTCAACACCACCCTGTGCCCCACCACCAAAAAAGAAGAAACTGAAAAAAATAAAAGCAATACTGCGTGTGTACGTGCCATGGCACATGTGCAGACGGCCAGAGAATGACCCTTCCCACAGTTTGGGTCCAGGGGGTTGCACATCAGGCCTGGCCACACACTTCTTCACCCTCATCTGGCCAACTCTGAGTTTCTGTTTCTTTCTTAGAGTCTGGCTCTTTTATTTCTTCATGCTCCTCTATTAAACCAAGAGTTTGTAAGGAGCAGGCTCCCGCCTCAAAGGCTTCTTCCAGCGGCAGTTCTCACACAGCCTGCTTCTCCCAGGGGTGCGGGCTGGCATTGCAGGGAACCCAGAGCCTTTCTCTATGGTTTCCTTTTCCTTTGATCAGCTCCTTGCCTGTGTCGACTGAGCTCAACTCTGACAGTTTACTATTCCTAGTGCGCACATGAATCTCTTGGCAAGAGCCCGTACTTGTTTACAGCATTGGAAGCAGCACACCCAGCACACCAGTGGCACTCTGGATACTCCAGTTTAGTCACAATGACAGTTACAGGACATTCCATTTTGAGCAGTGCTCATTCCTCTGGTGTCTGCAACATCACCCTTGCAGATTTGTGTACCCAAAGGACTGATTCCCCATTTTCTAAAATGCCCAGAGAATATACAGTGGGTGCCTCTCTCTCCTCCTTCTGTGTTAGTTTGGGGAATTGCTGGAAGTGGTTGAGTTGCTATTTCTTTAAGGAAAAGCAGTTTACAGAGATGACCAGTTGCTGAGAGAACAAACCTCCAGCACTGATGACCTTTCCCCAAGATCCTCCAGATCCTACCCATGACTAAATCAACAAGGCATTTTTTTGTAGCTTCCCTTTACCAACAGGAACATAATTTGCAGAGAAATAACTATTCTCTGTTTGCACTCTTATTTTACATCTTATGTCATAGTTTATGAAATTATGTAAAATCTAGAAGGTCTCCCAGCATAAACAAGTCTGGGACAATTGGTGCTTTGTAAAAGCCTGATTGGGGAGGGGAACTATGCAGTCCTGATGAACAGCAGCCTGTCACCTTCAGTATGCAAGGCTCTACAGAATCTCTATGCTTTGCAAGGGAATCTAAGGCATGCACTGAATCCAGGAGAGGAGTTAGAGGAGGTCAGATAAGAGGTGTCTGTTTATATCACATTGTAAGCCCTGTGTACTATACTTTACAGTGCATTCTCACATTGATAAGGGGTTCTCAGTGGTCATTTTGACTACACATAATTTTTATCTTGCATATAATTTGGAACCCCATTTCTGCATAAGTAACTTCCAGACCCCCAGCCTGGGGATGTTTGTTTAAAGGATAATAACAGGGGTTTTTTCATGTCTTGGTTCCAAGATGAACAAAAAGAGAAAAACAACAGTTTCATCAAAAAGGGCCGCAGCCATGTGTAGCAAATTTACTGCAGGAACTGTGCCCGGTGCATGAACTTCATCATTCAGAACATAGTAGAGGCATCTGCCATCATGGACATTAATGAAAACTAGTGTTTTCATTGTGTATATGCTTCCTCATACACTCATTGTGTGAGTTCTGTGTCAAGCTGCATTACAATGTGGGCTGTGCCATTCATAGCAAGATGGTCAGGGGCAGATCTCAAGAAGCCAGGAAGGACCAAGCAATCTCTTAACATATGTATGACAAATCACATCCACCAAAGCCCATATAAAAAACTGATTTTATGAGAACAGAAGAAAGGCCGTCTGGGAAAAATAAAATATAATAGAAATTATATATGAAAAGAAAAATAATAACTTGGGAGTCAGGATGATTCTAGAACGGTCTCTCCAAAATGTTGGCATTTAGAGTGCTTGGTTTCTATTCCTTTCTTTAAAAGAAAATATTTATTTTATGTGCATCGATGTTCTGCCTACATGTCTGTGTGAGGGTGTCAGATCTTCTGGAACGGGAGTTACAGACAGTTGTGAGCCACCTTGTGGATTCTGGGAATTGAATCCAGGTCCTCTGGAAGAGCAGCCAGTGCTCTTAACCACTGAGCCATCTCTCCAGCCCTCTTTTCCTTTCTTTGTTCTGTTAAGATAGGATCTGGTTATGTAGATTTGTTATGGAGCCCAGGCTGGCCTAGAGTTCATGATCCTTCTGCATTCATCTCACAAGGGCTGGGACTACAGACCACATCACCATGCCCAGACCTCCTGCTTCATTTAGGAAAACTGAATGAGCCCTGATCTACCATCAGTGAGCTTTCTGAGGATGAGGGCCAAAAAGTCAGGCATGGTCGTACATGCCTTAATTCCAGCACTCAGGAGGCAGAGACAGGCAAATTTTTGTGAATTTGAGGCCAGCCTGGGCTACAAGAAGCCCTGTCTCAGAAAATAAAACAAGGAGGCTAGGGAGATGGTTCAGTGGCTAAGGATGCTTGTTCTCCACAAGCACAGGACCTGAATTAAAATCCCCATGTAAAATTGTGGGTGTGATTGTATGTAACTGCAACCCCAACATTGGGGGATATAAAAAGAGAGGCATTATCATTTCCCACTTCCATTCTCATAGCAAGCTGTGTTTTTCTTGTATTAAGCTGTGTTCTGCTCTCCTTTCTATGTATGTCTGAAAAACTGAATCTTAGGAATTCAGGAACCCTTGGGAGGAGGTAAACAGACCTATCAGAGTGCAGAAGGCAAGCTTCAGGGCAGCCTTATACCCAGATGAGGCTCAGCTGGGGAAAGATTTAGGAGACGTATGCTGGTTAGGTGTCTTTTTTCATCAATTTGACACAAACTACAATCACCCAGGATAAAGAATCACCTCCATCAGACTGTCCCAGAGGCAAGCCTGTAGGGCCTTTTCTTGATTGTGGATTGATGTAGAAAGGCCCAGGCCACTGTGAGTGGTACCTTCTTTGGGCACAAGGTTGAGGGCTGTATAAGAAAGCAAGCTGAGCAGGCCATGGGGAGTACGTAGAGTTCTTCGTGGCCTCAGAATCAGTTCCTACATCGGCTTCTCCCAATGCTGAACTTGACCTGTAACCTAAAATTAGTTTTTTATCACAGCAACAGAAAACAGCTCAGGACAAGATGTCTCCCCTCGATCGTGGGTATGGTATGAAAAACTATAAGGGGTACCCTAACACACAGAGATATGACAGCTGAATGTCATTCTAACCTATTCATAGAATGACCAATGGAAAGAGAAATTTCTAGAACTTGCAGAAAAGGCTGGAGGGAGAGAGAAATACCCAGTGGGGGCACAGGTGGGGGCTTACCCTTCTCCCCTCCCAAGTCATTCTCCTGTCTGAGCCCCTTTTAATCCAAACCCAATTCCTAATGAGAATTCAAGGGTGCTGGGGAGCAGTCCATATAGAAAAGGCTCCCTGCGGGGACAGAATAAGGCAGAGACATAGACATGAGGGCAGGCGAATAAGAACCAACAGGTGCATACCAAAGTCTACTGATGTTATTGTCCCCATGGAAAGTATGATACTCAAACCCACCGTGTGTGATATGTACTTCCTGTCAGTCTTTTCTTGGTGTCCCCAAAAGCCAAAACAGTGGGATCTCATGGGGTGTCTTGGCATTTCTGTTGATAGTACTGTTATATGCCTGCCCTGAGACCCTACTGGCATATCAATCTTCACAGCGGCCCTAGGGTGTGGAAACATCCCACCCTACCCACAAATAAGGACACATTCCCTAAAGAGACCTACTGTGGCAACACCAGAGCCAGGATTTGAACCTAAGCCTTACCAGGTTCTATCCTGTCCCTTATCTTAACCAGTGAGCAGCTTTGGCTCAAAGTTTAGACACTCCTCAAGCCAGAGAAGGAAGGCTCAACACTTGGGCAGACCAGGATCCTACCTAGAAGCTGTCCTTAGTGTTGATGTGTACATCCTTTTTCTTCAGGAGTTTGATTCAATAAACTTACAGAGGCTGATGGGATCCCAGAGCAGAAGTCCTCAGGCCTCTGTTCCCCTTCCCCCCTCAGCAATATTAAGTTTCTGTAGAAAACAGCAGCCAGTCCTGAGTTAAATTGGCAATTATAGGATGCTTCCTTCCTGCCTCTCCTTAGCATCCCCTGTTTAAATCTTTTCCACCTCTCACTGAGAGCCAAGGCCATCCTTCCTAAAAATGCACTACTAACTACTCAGCAAACCACTAATCCCAAATGCTGGGGACCAGACCTCAGGGCTTCTGCCCTCTGTGGGGAGCACAATGAGACTGGGATGCAGAGGACACAGGCAGCCTGGTTGTAAGGGAAGGGAGGGGGACCTATTGCTTTCTTGGCTGGCATCAGGGAGGCAGAAGCAGGCATCTGGCCTGGTGGTGGGAACCTCTTCTCCTTCACACCACTCTGGGACTGCAAGAGGGTAGATCAGACTGAACTCATCACGTGTTCTAGAAGTCAACAGTCCCACAGCAGATAGAGGAAGGAAACCAGAAGCCATCAACGATGGGAACATGATGATAACACTCTCCAGGACACTGCTATGCCTCACAGAAACTCACTCATTTCATGTCACAATGACAAAGGAGTGACAAAGACAAGCCTGGTAATCTAAGAGGAGACAAAGCTAGAAATGTCAGGGACATAGTCAATGCCTCGAGACCAACACAGACAAAGCATAGCGTAAAGAGGGCTTAGCTCTGAGGGCTGATGGGATCTGCCCACCTTCCTACAGAGACCCAAAACAGCAGGCCTTGCCTAACTCCTAGGCCTGGGACACTCAGCCGTGGGCTGTTGCGTGGAAATATGTATAATCCAGTTTAAGGCCCCTGGGGCCACATAGAAATAGTGTTGATAATCTCAACATAGCTTGCTTCCATAGTATTTGTCCCTTAAAGGATTTAAGAGAAGCCTTGGGAAGAATCTAGAAGATTTGGATGAATGGGAATGGCGAGAGGTCAGAGACAGCACAGAATTAGTCCCGATGTCCTTCTTAGACTGAGACCCATGGGGAGGGGCAGAAGAAAGTGTCTGAGGGCTGTGATGACCGCATCTGATTGCAGTTGGCCATCAGCCTCCCACCCCCACCCCACCCTTCCCCTGTAATCAGCTCGCTGCCTCTGCTTGTCTAGCCTCACCCTCCTGCCTAGACCAGTCCTGCAGACACTGAGGCTGTGAATCAGAGGCTAGGCTCATTTCTGCAGCCTCCTGTGGGTCTTGGGGGAAGGTGTTGTGGGGTTGTCCAGGTCAGGATGCTTGGATTTCACCATAGTGGGAGTTCCCGGGGTTCTGCCCCAGGGAGCTTCCTCTGGGGGACACACCCTCCGACACCCAGGGAACAGGCAGCAAGGGACTACATGAAGAGGGCTGTAAGGGAAATGACAGCTTAGTAAAGTGACTCAATGTCAAGTGACAGCGGGGCCTCAGAAGAGGCCGGCACAAGAAGCAAATGGGTCATTTGGAGAACCCACTGGCCTCTTAATAGCGGCTGTTCTTAATGGCTGCTGACATGGGGAGATGAGAGCCCGAGGCTTTCAGGTCTTCTAGTTTGAAAGGCTCAGAAGTCAAAGTTATGTAAATTCCTCTCATGTTTAAATACTAGCAACTAAAAATGCCGTGCATATCAAAGACATACTTGTGACAGGTTGAGTCCTCTAAAAATTGCTCCAGCAATCTCCTGTCTTAGATACTCTTGACTTTGCTCCATCAAAAACTCGATGCAGTAGCTGGAGAGATGGCTCAGCAGTTAAGAGCACTGACTGCTCTTCCAGAGGACCTGGGTTCAATTCCCAGCACCCATACAGATGATGGCTCACAGCTGTCTATAACTCCAGTTCCAGACAACCCAACACCCTCACATAGACATACATGCAGGCAAAACACCAATGCACATAAAATAAAAATGAATGAATTATTTAAAACAAACAAACCTGGATACAGTGGAGCATGTCTGATGTCCCAACACCTGAGAAAATAGGAATAAATTAGAGCCCAGGTCTGCGAATGTAGTTAGGGGAAGAATGTGTGAAACCTTACACATGTGTGAAACCTTGGGTTTGATACCCAGCATGGCAGCACACAAGCAGATAAATCTTAAGGAGGGGATTAGCTTCCTGTTGCCTTCCTTTTAACCATGGAGAGAGGTGTGATGCCTCAATTCTAAGGCTGAGTTGTTGGGGCTTTGTTTTCTTTTTGAGCTTTTCTTTTAGTAACAGAATTTCAACCCAAAGCTCGGGCTGGACTGGAACTTACTATGCTGGTTCTCCACTTGTGGCAATTCCCCTGTCTAAGCCTCCTAAGGATTGGGTTTACAGATATGAGCCACCATTTCAACAGTTTAGGTCATTGTTAGGAATCTATTACCTGATTTCTGAAAGTCCTGTCTTGGTTTCTTTTCCTGTTGCTATGACAAAATACCCTGACAAAAATCCCAACATTCAGGAGGCAGATCTCTGTGAGTTCAAGGTCAGCCTAGTCTACATAGTAAGTTCTAGGCCAGCCTCAGCTATGTTGTAAGATCATGTCTCAAAAAAGAAAACCAAACAAACAAACAAAAAAACAAAAAGTCCTGGAAAAAAGCAATTTAAGCTCTTAAGGGAGAAAGAGTTTACTCTGCCTCACGGTTCAAGAAAACAGACTTCCAGAGCAATGATGTCAACTACTCACTACTCTGATGTCAACAGCAGGAGCCTGAAGCAGCTGGCCATGTGCTATCCACATATTAGGAAGCAGCAAGCAATAAATACTGATGCTGGTGCTTTAAAAAGTCTAATTATTATTTTTTTATGTGTTTGGAGTATTTTGTGTGGATGTGTATTGTGTGCATGCCTGGTACCCAGGGTGGCTAGAAGAAGGCACTGAATCACCTGGAACTGGAGTTACAGACAGTTGTAAGTTGCCATGTGCATGCTGAGAATATAATCCAGGTCCTCTGGAAGGGCAGATGGTGCTCTTAACTGCTGAGCATCATCACTTCAATTCACCTTCCCCTTCTCATATAGTCCAGGATCCCAGCCCAGGGAATGGTGCCAGTCACAGTGAGTGGGTCTTCCATAGCAATTAAACCTAATCAAGATAGTCCCCCACAGGCATGCCCAGAGGCTCACCTCCCAGATGATTCTACATCTCATCTAGTTGACAACTGAGATTAGACATCATAAATTCTAACCCCCCAATACTAGCAAATGTGATTTTCTTTGAAAATAGGTATTCAACAGATAATCGAGTTAAGGTCACGGGAATGAACTTTAACCCAATATCACTAGTGTCCACATAAAAGAAGAAAAAAATGAGTCAGGCATGGTGATGTGTATCTGCACAGTAATGAGTAGGCTGAAGCAGGAGGATTGCAAGTTGGAGGCTAGACTGCGTATAATAAGGCCCTATACCAAAAATCTAAAACAAGACATTGGCGGGTTGGGGGAGGGGGGATCAAGACCCAGAGATAAACATAGAGACACAAATTTGAAGTGAGAAAGCAATGTGAAGATGGAGGCTTATGGGAATGAAACAGCCCCAGAAAAGATAAGGTAGCCAGAAGTCAAGAGAGAGACATAGAATAAATATATGATCCTCTACTGGACTTGTACCCTCCAGTACTATGATACAATCCATTTCAACAGCTGGATGTCTTTTTCTTTTTATTTTATGTACATTGGTGTTTTGCCTACATGTTTATCTGTGTGAGGGTGTCAGAAGCCGTGGAACTGGAGTTACAGACATTTGTGAGCTGCCATGTAGGTGCTGGGAATTGAACCCAGGTCCTTTGGAGGACAGCCAGTGCTCTTAACCACATGGGTGCTGGGAATTGAACCCAAGTTTCCTAGAGGGAAGCCAGTATTCTTAACTACAGAACCATCTCTCCAGTCCCATGGCCATCTTCTAGTAAAAAAACAAAAACATCTTATTGGCGGCCATCTTGTAAGGAAGCCCAGAGCCTTTTGTAGACAGAGATCACATGTAGCAGTTCTGACAGTCCAGCTAAGACTCAGCTGACAACCATCATGAGTCACCAGCCCAAGCATGATGCAGGTGATTCCAGTCCAGCTAAGACTCTTTCAATGAGCTACTACACATGACACCCTTAATAACACTCTTAGAGACCGGCCTAGCATCTTATAAAAAAAACTGACATGTATGGAGGGCTTGCCACTGTTGGGGTTAGTCTTATGATGGTGCTTTGAAGCCTTTCAATCAACCAGAAGTCCCCCAGGAACTTGATTGACAGAGGAAAAACAGATGGGACTCTGGGACCTTGGCTTCTAAAATAACAGAACCACTTCCTGGGCTTTATGACTTGTACAGCCCCTCTCAGAGAATGAGAAGGAATCCTCTGTTCCCAAGTGAAGCATTTAAAAACCACCCTTGTAGCTGGGAAGTGGTGGCAAATGCCTTTCTGCCTTTAGTCCCAGACTTGGGAGACAGAGGCAGGTGTATCTCTGTGAGTTTGAGGCTAGCCTGGTCTACAGAGCTAGTTCCAGGACAGCCAGGACTGTTATACAGAGAAATCTCGTCCCAGAAAACTAAAAACAAACAAACAAAAAACCCCCAAACAAAAACAAACAAGCAAACAAACAAGCACCACCCTTGTAGCTGAATGAGCAGCACCCAGGGAGGGTGGGTGCAGTTGGCAAGCTCATTCTCATCCTAGGTTCTGGTAGCAGTTAACCCTTTGCTTTTAGGCTGTCCCATCACCCCTCTGGATTTTATTCTCTGTTCTGAGATAAGGAGTTTCAGCAACCTCTTTCATCTTATTCTCCCAGAAGCAGCCAAATCATTGGTTCAAACAATAAGGAAGTGTGGGTGGGGGGCAGCAAGTCTGATCCGTGACCCAAGCTCAATATTCTGGTACCTGCATGATGGAGAGAGAGAGAGAGAGAGAGAGAGAGAGAGAGAGAGAGAGAGAGAGAGAGAGAGAGAGAGAACAGACTGCCATGGTTCATGCACATTCACACCCCCCCAAATAAATGACATAACTAAAGATTAAAAATAAATGAATAAGTATATTGTGGCTGAAGAGATGCCTCAGCCTTTAAGAGCACTGGATGCTCTTCCAGAGGACACAGGGTTCAGTTCCTAGAACCCACATGGTAGCTCACAGTCATCTGTAACTCCGGTTCCAGGATCTAACAGCCTTTACTGGTCCCCAGGGGCACCAGGTAAACATGTGGTACACAGACACATGTGAAGGAAAAACACACACAATCTTTAAATAAATAAATAGTAAAAATTAAAAACAAGAGACAAGTTCACACTTCCATGTCTTCATTTCGCCATAGATTCAGTTGCAAAGGCTCCAGGTACCTTTACCCTTAGTCTTTTATGACATTCTTTGGGAACCCTGGACTGAGTTTTTCTTTGCTAGAGGACCCCCTAATGACAAGAGTGGCCTTGGCTATGCAGTGCTGTGGGCTCAGGGCCTGGGTCTGGGGCACTCCATGCCACTGCACTCTCACTGTGAGCTCACTTAACACGTCTCTTTTCTTCAACTGCAAGAGCGTTCTGAAGAGTAACTGACACAAGGAGATGACAGAGTGCTTGGGGAATGGAGAGGGCTAGTGTCCTGCGGCATGAAGCCAGCCGTCAAGCTGGAAGTGGAAATCGGCCCTGACGTTGACTCGGTTGAGTTATTGTTATGACTCAAAACCTTCCTGGGACTAAAGAGCACACACACACCTCCATACACCTCCTCTCTCTCTCTCTCTCTCTCTCTCTCTCTCTCTCTCTCACACACACACACACACACACACACACACACACACACACACACACACACACACACACAC